>CM035841.1:34467798-34697430 GCA_020510985.1 Pholidichthys leucotaenia | reverse complement strand
TATCGCACGAACTTTGTCTGGAAGCGGAAATGCACCTTTTGGGGAGACTCTATGTCCCAAAAAATCAATTTGTGATATGCCGAATTTGCATTTGGCTGGATTGGTTATTAGTCCATGCTCTTCCAGCTTCTGAAAAACAGTAGTGAGGTGCTGCTCGTGTTCTTCCTCGGATGAGCTGGCTACCAGCATGTCATCGAGGTAGACGAAGACAAAACGAAGGTCGCGTAGGACAGCGTCCATCATCCGTTGAAAAGTTTGAGCAGCGCCTTTGAGGCCGAATGGCATTCGTAGGAATTCAAAAAGGCCAAAAGGGGTTATTACTGCTGTTTTAGGAATTTCTTCGGCTCGGACTGGGACTTGGTGATAACCGCGGACTAAGTCTATTTTTGAAAAAATGCGCGCACCCGCTAAATGCAGTGAAAAGTCCTGAATGTGAGGAATGGGGTAGCGGTCATGCGCTGTAGCGTTGTTTAGCCTGCGGTAATCTCCGCACGGTCTCCAAGAACTGTCAGATTTCGGAACCATGTGAAGTGGTGAAGCCCAGGGGCTCTTCGAGCGTCTAACAATGCCCAATTTTTCGAGAGCTGCAAATTCATCCTTTGCTATGTTGAGCTTGGCCGCGTCTAAGCGGCGAGCTTTGGCAAAAACAGGAGGTCCTGTTGTCGGAATGAAGTGTTTAACCCCGTGTTTGGCTACAGTGGCTGAGAATTTGGGGGTTGTGAGTGCTGGAAATTGGGTGAGGAGTTGTTCAAACTTACCTCCCGCTGTGGTGACGTTGGCCTGCACAGGTGGTGGGGAAACTCGAGCTGAACATGGAATAGAAGCAAAAGATAGTGCATTAACCAGGCGCCTATTTGCAAGATCCACTAATAACCCATGTGCACACAGAAAATCTGCGCCTAACAAGTTAAAGCTCACCGCTGCTACAACAAATGTCCATCTGTAGCTGCGGCCGTGGATAAGGAGGTGCAGGCTCTTTTCGCCGGACGTGTCGATGTCAGAGCCGTTGGCTGCCACTGCTCCGTTGCCCCGGGTGCCCATGGTTCGATCTGCGTGGGAGGGCATGACGAAACTCAGCTGAGCTCCCGTGTCGATGAGGAACTGCTTGCCTGTGTATCCATCTGTCACGTATAACAGCTTATTCTTCTCGCCGAGAACCGCTGCTGTTAATGGCCCTCGGCTTTGGCGTTTCCACGACATCGTAAACTTGCAGGGGGGAACGCATTTGCGGGCTTTCTCTGCGAAGCGGTGGTGATAATAGCAGACGTCGTTCTGCTCGTTGCGCTTGGGCCGCGCCGCTGTCACCGTGGGTTGAGTCTCTCCAAGGCTCGGGGTGTCAGTTTTCAGATCTGCGGATGCCGCTGTGGGTGTCCGTTCTCTGCAGGCGTTGACGAGCCGGTAAGCCTCGTTTGCCAGTGTGCGGAAATCCTGATGATTATTGCACTTCATACTGGCGAGTGTCCCTCTTAAATGCGGTGGTAGTGTGCTGAGGAAAATGAATTGGAAAAGGAAATTATCATTATCCTCCTCCTTGAGTTGTAGCAAATCCTCCATGAGGGTCCTCGGATTGCTCCCTCTGTGGCCGTAGACCGCCAGGATCCTCTCGGCTCTTTCCTCCGCTGACAGGACATAATTCGCCACGATGGTCGCCTTGAGTGTCTCATATTTGTCCCGGGCTGGTGGTCGCCGGACCAAGCTCCACACACACTTCGAAGTGGCGGAGTCGAGTTTGGAGACGATATGGTAAAACTTAATATCGTCTGCTGTGATGCCCGCCAGTACAAACTGGGCTTTAGCTTGCTGAAACCAAGAGGCAGGGTCTTCTCGCCAGAAGTCTGGCAGGTTGACAGCAACGGTGTTCGTGCACACCATCACTGTTGTGCCCGCCGGGTAAGAGTGCCTTGCCTCGGCACTCACGGCGGTGCTGGAGCTCGGTTGAGCTCTCTCAGTGCCCTCTGCCGTGGGGAACAGCTGTCTGCTTGTTCCCTCGTCAGCGTCGTCGCTGGCGTATGCCCGAGTCACCATGGATGAGCAGCTTGAAGAACGCCTCCGGTCCATATTCTTGCGTCAGGGTCACCAGTGTAGTGGAGCTGAAATAACGAGGCGGTTTTGTATTAAAAACAGGGTTTTTAATGAATAGCTCCTCTATCAAATCTCATCAGGTGTAGAGCTTGGCAGAAGGCAAGAGGAAGATCTCTGCTCCGCTCGCTGGTTAAATACAAGCACACATAGGGCCACTCATTGAAAAAGCTGACGTCAGAGCCACTCATTGAAAAAGGTAACATCTCCCCGTTATCTTAACCCCCATTGTCCTGCCATCCCCTCTCCCTGTCTTGGGAGGTGATGGGAACTCCCCCTCTCGCTTTAGGGGGTAAAGGTGTCGAGTCCATCTCCGCCGCCGCGTCTTGGGAGGTCCATTGTCTTTAACCCGGCGTGGGGGATGCTCTGTCCTTTCTAGGTGTGAAGCTCCTTACATATGCTGTCACCAAACATTTCCACTTGTTCTAACATATGTAGATATGGGATATAAGAGTCATATATACCACACATGGTATGATTATGTACCCATACATATTCTCACCCTCCATAGCGACCGGTATTTTCCTAGTTGTATGCCGGAGGGGACCATTGTATAAGTCTATTGCGTCTTTTGCATTCAAAACTATTAGGTTGTCACGTCTTTTTGCTATCTCTGCGAGCAGCCCTGCTTAGGTTGTACAGTCTGACAGCCGTTGGTAGGAAGGACCTGCGAAACCTCTCGGTTGTGCACCTAGGATGATGTAGTCTGCTGCTAAATGAGCTCCTCAGTGCATTCAGTATGTCCTGCATAGGGTGGAACTCGGACTCCAGCAGAGATGACAGTTTAGCCACCGTCCTTCTCTCTCCTATCTCCTCCACTGGGTCAAGGCGCTGCCCCAGGACAGAGCTAGCTTTCTTGATCAGTTTGTTCAGTCTCTTCCTATCGGTTGCAGTAATGCCACTGCCCCAGCAGACCACTCCAAAAGTGATGGCTGATGCCACCACCGTGTCATAGAATGTCTTCAGCAGCGTCCCTTGTACACCAAAAGACCTGAGTCTCCTCAGTAGGAACAGCCTGCGCTGTCCCTTCTTGTAGAGTGCGTTGGTATTGTGTGACCAGTCTAGTTTATTGTTCAGATGAACACCCAGGTACTTATAGGATGTCACCATCTCGATGTCTGTTCCCTGTATATTTACTGGTGCTGTGAGGGGTTGTCCTTGCCTGCGGCAGTCCACCACCAGCTCCTTAGTTTTCCTCACGTTGATCTGGAGGCAGTTCCGATGGCACCAGTCCACGAAGTCCTGGATAAGCCCTCTGTACTCAGCTTCATTTCCACTGGAGATGAGGCCAATTTATTATTAAAGAAACTACAAAATTGTGGTATTAGAGGGGTAGCACTGTCCTGGTTATGTAGTTACTTAAAGAATAGATATTAGTACCATATGTATGTGTTGGTAACAAAAACTCACAGTTACTGAAGGTTACTTGTGGAGTCCCACAGGGTTCAGTTTTGGGGCCATTGTTATTCAATATGTATATAAATGATATATGTAAAGTTTCAGAAAAAATGGACTTAATATTGTTTGCCGATGACACTAATCTATTATGCAGTGGAAGCAAGTTGGAACAACTTTTGGATACACTCGGAAAGGAATTAGGAAAGCTTAAACTGTGGTTTGATTCAAACAAATTAACGCTCAATTTAAGTAAGACAAAATTTATAGTTTTTAACAACCATCACAACAACTTAGTATCTAAACTCAATGTAAATGGTGTAGAGATTGAAATGGTATCCGAAACAAAATTTCTTGGAGTAATAATTGATAATAAACTGTGTTGGAAGTCACATATTAATTATATTAAAGGTAAAATATCCAAATCAATTGCAATACTACACAGAGCGAAATATTTGCTGAATCAACCCACACTATATACCTTGTATCATTCATTAATACTCCCATACATGGCATATTGTACTGAAGTATGAGGAAATACATATAAAACAAACATATATCCAGTCTTTATGCTTCAGAAGAGAGCTATTAGAATAATAAACAAAGCTGCTTACAGGGAACCAACAAACCCACTTTTTCTTAAATTAAAAGCTCTCAAGTTGAAAGATCTGGTTGACTTTAAAACTGCAGTAATAATGTTTAAAGTGAAGAATCTATCACTGCCCGCAAATATCCAAAAGTTGTTCCAAATAAGGGAGAAACAATATCATTTCAGAGGAACATGTATATTTCAAAAACCTTCAGTGAGAACTACCACCAAGCAACACTGTGTTTCAGTGCAAGGAGTCAGATTATGGAATGATTTTGGACCTGAATTAAAATCATGTACAATGCTTGGACAATTTAAACAAAAACTAAAGGAAGAAATACTCCAAACATATATACAAGATGACATGTAAAATCACAAAAGGATTGTCATATCCAGTCTGCGTTGTGTTGTAGCTTAGTTTTTTGTCACATTTTGTCTTAGCTTTGTTCTGAATTGTAATTGCTCTTGTTTTGTTTTTCTTTTGAATTCTTGGATGGAGTATGGGTGGGCAATATAAGTTGCGGCTTCAGCCATCACCCATTTCGGATAACTTACGCTACCGTTCAAAAGTTTGGGGTCACTTAGAAATTTCCTTATTTTTGAAAGAAAAGCACTGTTTTTTCAATGAAGATAACTTTAAACTAATCAGAAATACACTCTAATATCTAATATGCATTGCTAATGTGGTAAATGACTATTCTAGCTGCAAATGTCTGGTTTTTGGTGCAATTTCTACATAGGTGTGTAGAGGCCCATTTCCAGCAACTATCACTCCAGTGTTCTAATGGTACAATGTGTTTGCTCATTGCGTCAGAAGGCTAATGGATGATTAGAAAACCCTTGTGCAATCATGTTAGCACAGCTAAAAACAGTTTAGCTGGTTAGAGAAGCTATAAAACTGACCTTCCTTTGAGCAGGTTGAGTATCTGGAAAAAATTATTTCAAATACAAATCATTATTTCTAACCTTGTCAATGTCTTGACTATATTTTCTATTCATTTTACAACTCATGGTGGTTAATAAGTGTGACTTTTCATGGAAAACACAAAATAATTGTCTGGGTGACCCCAAACTTTTGAACGGTAGTGTATGTTGAACTGTATAATCAGAGGAGTTATTGTCTAATTTGACCTTGTTGGATTTTCTTTCCCCCTTTGTTATATTATTCAGTTTATTTTAATCTGTGCTTTTAATCTATCCAAAATAAAGATTCATTCATTCATTCAGGGTTGCCAAAAGTTCAAGAACCCATCCATGTCCTGTCTCAGTGCAAAAGTAAGCTTTTCCATCGAATAAATGTCCTGAATCACGTTAATCCAATCTTCAGGTGTTGAACAGTCTTTCAACATACATTTTTTTGTTAGAGCTTTTTTACTTGCCAGTACTAAAACAGTGAATAAGTATTTTTCTCACCGTCTTTCCAGTGATTCCGGTAGTAAACCCAAATACAAAGTTACAAAAGAAAAGGGAACTGTTACTTTGAATATTTTCCCCAATATTGTCTGTACATTAGTCAAATATTGGTGGATAACTGGGCATGACCAAAACACATGAAAATGATTTGCAGTCTTTTCACCACACAAGCACCAATAATTCAACCCCTTACGAGTAAATTTGTTTTGTGCAGGTGTTCTGAAAAATCTTACCAAATTTTTCCATCCAAATTCTCTCCACTGCAGGGATGAAGTACTTTTCCATTGTTGTTTATTTAGCTTTTCCCATATTTCCAATTGTAAAGTGAAATTCCCCTCTTTTTCCCATCTTTCTTTTATATATGATGTGTTGTCTCCTTTTAAGTCTTGAAGACCATGGTATATTTTTAGAAATGTATCTGATCCCTGGGATCCCTTTATATGCCATAAAGAAAACCTTCAGAACACCTGACTGGGCCCTTTCCAAATCCTCCTTTTTAAGTATTTTGTTTATGTGGTGTCTAAGCTGAAAGAACCTGTAAAGGTCTTGATTTACTAGACCTTGTTTTTTTCAAATCTTCAAAACTTCTTAAAGTTTGCCCTTTAAAAAAATCGTAATATTTTATCAGTCCGTTCTCTTTCCACATTTTAAATCTAGTGTCTGTTTTATTAGGAGTAAAGTCCTGGTAATAGGAAATCCATTGCAATAATCGATAGGGTTCTTTAGTTTGATTCTCTCTGACTATCTTAAACCAAATTTTTAGCGGGGTCTCTATCCACGGGTTAGTGTTATTCAAAAGTTTAGGTAAGGCATTGTTCCCTATAATCGCCTGTAGGGGAATGCCACTTGTTATTTGGCATTCCATCTCTTTCCATTGTGCAGTGTAGACTGGGTTACATATCTCTACTAAAGTTTTAATTTGTGCGGCTTTAAAATAGTCCCTGATATTTGGCAGCGCAAGCCCACCTTTGTCTTTGTTTAGCTGTAGGGTTATATATCTGATTCTAGGTCTCTTGCCCTGCCATATGAATCTTGAGATCCTTCTGTCCAGTTCTTGCCATGTTTTTTTGGGAGGTTCTACCGGTATTGTTTGGAAAAGGTATAGAAGACGTGTGCGGCGGATGATAAAATAAGGCAGCGATGCTGAGGTTTTAAGCAGGTTTTATTAATCATACTGCCGTCACGGGAACTCGGCTCCAGCCCATAGCGTGAGCAGGCTGAAGCCGAATTCCTCAGGCTCTCAGTGAAGAGGGGACACAAAGTCTGTGTCCAGCAGCAGCCGTTGTAGAAGTGAGAATTGAGAGGATGAACATGAAATTCAGACAGCTTATATACTCAGCTACAACAATACATCAAAGCATTCACAGCAGTTGGTATGATCAAAGAGATATCAGAACAGGCATGAGACATTTGCATTTGAGAGACATATTGATCTAAGTCCCTAGGTCACAGTAAGGACAGGATGCATGAACACAATGCATGAAAGGCAACATTAACATCACAGAAGTGAGCCAGACGAAGCGGGGCTGCCTGTTGACATTAATACACATTTCACTGTTCTGTTATTTGCTCTAGCTGAGCGCTGTGTTTGACCAGTCTGTTTGTGGGGGTTTACACCAAACCGCCACAACGTGGAAGTATATTCATTTTGACTGCTTCAGTTCTTTGTGCAGTACCCAAGAATGGTATCATATTCCATCTTGCTAGATCAGATTTTATTTTTGCCATCAGTGGATCATAGTTTAGTGTTATAATTTTGTTGAGTTGTTTCGGGATATTGACCCCCAGATATTTCATAGATTCCGACTCCCAGTTAGTTTTGAGTTTGCTTAGTAAATATTGATTTGGGTTATAGTTGAATGTTAAAATTTGGGTTTTATGCATGTTTAATTCGTACCCCGATAAATCTCCATACTCTGAAAAAACTGAGATGAGTTCTGGAAAAGAGGTGTCCGGCTGCCCCAGGCATATTAAAATGTCATCAGCAAAGAGTGCTATTTTATGTTCCTTCTGACCAAGTGTAATACCTTGAATTTTTTGATTCTGTCTTATCCATTGGCTCAGAGGTTCTATGAAGATTGCAAAGAGCAGTGGAGACAAGGGGCAGCCCTGACGACATCCTCTTTCCAGTTCAAAAAATGATGATAATTTACCGTTAATCCTTATTTTAGCTGTTGGTTTTTTATATAATGCCTGGATAGTTTTAATGAAGTTATTATGGAAATTGAAACTGGATAAGATTCTATATAGGAAAGACCAGTCAACCGAATCAAATGCTTTTTCAGCATCTAATCCCAATATGGCTGCATTTAAATTATATTTTTTTATATGATGAATTATGTGTAAAGTGCATCTAATGTTATCTTGTGTCTGTCTTTGTCTTATAAAACCTGTTTGGTCTAAATGAATTAAGTCTGTCAGTGTATTTTCTAACCTTTTGCAAGGATAGCGGTAAAAAGTTTATAGTGTGGCAACCTGGGGAGTGCATAATGGTTTACCACCTTAGACAGGAACAAAGGACGCGAAGTTAACCTTTTGTGTGTGAGAAGTTTCTAGATGCCCTAGTAAGATAACAGGGAGGTGTCAAGGATGAATGGACTGACTGCAGTCGGACGGGGAGATTATCTTTTGTGTGTGAGAAGAGTCTAGACGGGGATTATCTTTTGTGTGTGAGAAGAGCCTAGAAGGATGTCATGTTATTTAAGGGAAGAGTTCCTACTTGTATGCCATTCTGTCTATGCTCCTTGTGTGAGTCGTGTAATAAACCGCCTGAACCAAATCCGCCTCATTATTTACACACTCCACACTGGTGACCCAAGACGAATCATGGAATACGACGGAAGATCCTCGGAGCCAACCTCGACTGGAACCCACTGCTTTGCGTGTGCTGTAGCGATCAAACTACCTGATTTTTGGCAGCACAACCCGCACTCCTGGTTCCACCTAACCGAGGCGCAGTTCGCCCTCCGAGGGATATCGGCGGATGATACGAAATTCTACTATGTGGTCGCAGCGCTCGATGCCAGCACGGCTCAGCACATCGGGAGCCTGCTCGATCAGCCACCGGCCGACGGCATATATGACGCGCTGAAGGCTGCCCTCATCCAGTACTCTCGGAGGGTGAGAGAGCAGAGAGGCTTCTGACGTGGACCGAGTTGGGAGACGGTTCGGCCGTGGACATGATGGAGAAGATGCTGAGGTTAAAGGGCACGGACGAAGACCACTTCCATCTTCACCCACATTTTCCTCAGGAACCTTCCGACAGTTGCGAGAGCGGCCCTGGCCAATTCTTCGTTGCCAAATGGGACTATCGTGTGCTAGCCCGAGAGGCAGACCGGATCATCGTCGCCACCAAGGCTTTTGTGACCATTGCGGCAGCGACAGAGCCCGGCACGTCGACACGAGGTGGCAAGGAGCCGCCGACGGCAGCAGCAGAACCACCGACGGCAGCAGCAGCGGGGGCCAAGGAACGTGGAGGTGACACACTTTGCTTCTACCACCGCCGCTTTGCAGAGAGGGCACGCAAATGTATACCACCGTGCCAGTTCAAGCACTCTGGAAACGCCAAAGACCGGGGGTCGGTAGCAGCCGCAACCCTCGGGGAGGAGAACAAGCTGCTCTATTTGACGGACGCACGCTCGGGGAGGCATGTCCTCATGGACACCGGTGCACAGAGGAATTTCATCTGACCGACCTACGCTGACCGGCTGGCAGGAACTAGCGGCCCCGAGATGGCAGCAGCAAACAGCTCAGACATTAAGACCTTTGGTGAGAGGACTCTACTCTTGTCTCTACACGGTCGTACATTTGAATAGACTTTTGTTGTAGCAGCATTAGATTACCGTATATTGGGGGCTGATTTTCTATGTGCACATGGGTTGTTGGTAGATATGGCTAACAGGCGCCTGGTTAATACACTGTCTTTTGACTCTCTCCCCTGTATAGCTCGAGTGACCCGGCCAACAGCACAAGCTAACGTCACAGCAGCATGCGGTAAGTTCCACACACTGCTCGCTCAGTTCCCAGCACTCACAGTCCCGACGTTTTCAGCAGCTATCGCTAAACATGGGGTGGAGCATTTTATCACCACCACCGGGGCACCCGTTTTTGCAAGACCTCGGCGCTTGGACGCAGCTAAACTGGCCATAGCGCGCGAGGAGTTCGCTAACCTAGAGAGGTGAGGCATCATCAGGCGCTCAAACAGCCCATGGGCTTCTCCGCTACACATGGTCCCTAAAGCTGAAGGTTCGTGGCGACCTTGCGGCGATTTCCGCAGGTTAAACAACGCTACAGCGCATGACCGCTACCCAATTCCCCACATTCAGGATTTTTCCGCTCACCTCGCAGGAGCGCGCATTTTTTCTAAGGTAGATTTGGTCCGTGGTTACCACCCAGTGCGGACTGAGGACATACCCAAAACAGCGGTAATAACTCCGTTTGGTTTATTTGAGTTCTTGTGCATGCCGTTTGGGCTTAAAGGGGCAGCACAGACGTTCCAACGCATGATGGATGCAGTGCTGCACGATCTCCCTTTCATGTTCGTCTACCTGGACGATATCTTGGTAGCCAGCGCGTCCGAAGACGAACACGAAACCCACCTCACGACGGTTTTCCGTAGGTTGGAAGAGCACGGTTTAATAATCAACCCAGCGAAATGTCAGTTTGGGGTGACGGGGATTGATTTTTTAGGGCACCGCGTCTCTCCCGAAGGAGCAGTTCCGCTGCCTGACAAAGTGCGCACAGTGACAGATTTTCCCCGACCATAAACGGTCACGGCGCTACAAGAATTTTTGGGAATGGTGAACTTTTATAACCGTTTCCTTCCCCACGCAGCGCAGCTCATGCAGCCATTGTACGCTGCGCTCAAAAAACAGAAACCCACGAATAAGGTCGAATGGACCCCGGAACGAGAGCAGGCGTTCTCAGAAGTTAAAGCAGCCCTGGCAAACGCCGCATTGTTGGCACATCCAGACCCAACGGCCCGCATAGCCCTCACCACTGACGCCTCAGATGTGGCCATAGGGGCTGTCGTGGAGCAGCGCGTTGCCGGGGCTTGGCAGCCGCTTGCCTTTTTCAGCAGAACCTTGCGCAACAATGAACGTAAATACAGCGCGTTCGACAGAGAGTTGCTGGCTCTCCACCTGGCCATTCGCCATTTCCAGTTCTGGCTGGAAGGGCGCAATTTTACTGCGTTCGTTGACCATAAGCCACTAACATTCACGATGGCCAAAGTTTCAGAACCTTGGTCGGGCCGGCAGCAGAGGCAGCTGGCCGCGAGTTTACTACCGATATTCAGCATGTGTCGGGCAAACTAAATGTAGTGGCAGACTGCCTCTCGCGCGCCGTTGTGGCCCCGGTCTGTGTAGAGTTGGATTACGCAGCCATGGCCGCGGAGCAGGCTAGTGATGCGGACGTGCGCGTGCTCCAGTCTGGACCAACACGGTTAAGGCTGGAGAAGAGGACGTTGCTTAACGGCATTCCACCCTTAATCTGCCGACGTCTCCATGGGTCACCCACGGCCTGTGGTTCCGGCCGCGTGGCGCCGCCGCGTGTTTGAGTCGGTTCACTCTTTGGCACACCCAGGGGTGTGCGCGTCGGTCAAAATGGTAGGAGAGAAATATGTGTGGCTGGGCCTTCGCAAACAAGTGAAAGAGTGGGCGGCAGCCTGCGTGGCATGCCAACGAGCCAAGGTTCACAGACACACGAAGGCTCCTTTGGAGCCGTTTCGCATCCCGGCTAAGAGGTTTGACCATGTCCACGTGGACCTCGTAGGCCCCCTTCCACCATCACAGGGGTACACACATCTCCTGACAATGGTGGACCGCACCACGCACTGGCCAGAAGCGGTTCCGCTGGCGGCAACCACGGCCGAGGAGGTGGCGCGCGCATTTTTAACAGCATGGGTGGCGCGTTTTGGAGTTCCGTCGGACATTACGTCCGACAGAGGCTCTCAATTTGTTTCTGAACTCTAGTCAACCATGGCCCGCAGCCTAGGTGTCTCAATTCACCACACAACCCCGTACAACCCGCAGGCAAATGGGTTATGCGAACGTTTTCATAGGTCGTTAAAAGCGGCTCTGAGGGCTTCACTGACGGATGCAAATTGGGTAGACAGGCTACCAAGGGTTTTATTGGGGTTACGTTCTGCGCCTAAAGAGGATCTGGAAGCTTCCCCAGCAGAACTCGTTTTTGCACAACCACTCCGGCTGCCTAGGGAGTTTCTGCCAGATAATCCTGCGCCAGGCAGCTCCCCGTCTTAGCTGCTGCAGCGTTGCATAGACTCAAGCACGCTGCCGGGCCCTGCCCACCACAGTTTTCCGCGCGTTTTTGTGCCTAAAGCTTTGAAAAACGCAGAGTTCGTGTTTGTCAGACACAACGCCCACCGCCCCCCACTGCGCCCACCTTATGATGGACCGTTTAGAGTGCTGGAAACAGGGAATAAGCATTTTTTGCTAGATTTGGGGGGTAGGAGGGAAAAATTTGGCATAGACAGACTCAAACCTGCTTTCGTTGTGGCTGACAAGCAAGTGCTGTTGGCGAGGGCCCCTCGGCGTGGAAGACCCCCACGGGGTGCTTCCCAGAGAAAAGATTCTCCAGAGCACCCACGCGGACAGTCAAAAAGTTTTCACCCCCAGACATCAGTAAGTTGGGGAAGATTTAATGTATTTAGGAAGGCTTCGGATGCGATTTTGTGTTTTTTGAGGGAGTATAAGTTCTTGTAGTAATTCTCGAAGCTTTTAAGAATTTCCTGGATTCTAAATTTTATTTCCTTTGATACTGGGTCTCTGATTTTGTAGATTGCGCTCTCCGTTTGTTGTTTCCTCAATTTGTAGGCTTGTAATTTTGCCGATTTGCTACCTGTTTCATAGTATTTTTGTTTCAGAAATGTAAGTTTCTTCTGGATTTCTATTGTGTAGATCTCGTTAATTTGTTTTTTAATTTCCTTAATTTTGAGCAAGTCATTAGAATGAGTGTTGTCTTTGTGCTCTTTTTCTACTTTCTTAAGTTCTGACCCTAATGTGGTTAGTTTTTCTTGTCTCAGTTTCTTTTGGGTTGCCAGTTTTGCAATAATCTTTCCCCTTATTACAGCTTTGCATGTGTCCCACAGTATTAAAGGGGATACTTCTCCATTATCATTTTCTTCCAAATATCTGAGAATATCTGATTCCAATTCATCTTTCAGTGGTCCTTTCAGCACATTTGAATTTAACCTCCAAGAAAATGTATTATTTGTGTATTTTTGGATATTTAAGTCCATATAGATCGGACTGTGGTCAGAGAGATCCATCAGTCCTATTTTACATGTTTTTACTCTTCCAATGTCTCTATTAAACATAAAAAATAGTCAATCCTTGAGTATGATGAATGTGGTGCTGAGTAAAATGTATAATCTTTTACACTGGGGTTGAGTTCCCTCCACACGTCACAGATTCCCATTTCTTTTAGTAGCATCCAAGTTTTTCTACTTTGAGTGTTATTTTGATGTGGAGAATTACCTGATGCATCCCAGTATGGGTTCAGTCTTAGATTGAAGTCTCCACCACATATCACTAAACCTTTGGCTTTAGTGTCTTTGTGATTACGAGCCAGTGAGATCATGTCAAGCGACGAATCTTTTGTGGTTCAGTGCCCAGTGATTTTAACTGAGTCTTCTTTGATGTTTATCTCTATTCAACATTTTTTTTAAATTCCTGTCATATAATTATTAATAATTTATAGTAATGCTAGTGTTTCACAGACGTGATTGAACTTGATAATGACATCATTTTGATAATGTAATCATGGTAAAACTGTAGCTGACTTTAAGGACTTTGCTGTTGTTTTGTGCAGATACGTGTCTTGGTAGTTGTCAGTGCAGCCTATTCAATGGATGAGACTGACAGGGCTTCGTGTTGAAGTGCTGGGAGCCATTTATTTTCAAGTAATGATCAGTGTGGAGTTTGCATGTTCTCCCCGTGTCTGCGTGGGTTTACTCCGGGATTTCTCCGGTTTCCTCCCACATGCCAAAAACATGCAAGTTAGGTTAATTGGCTTCAAAATGGGGATTCTAAATTGTCCTTAGGTATGACTGTGAGAGTGAATGGTTGTCTGTCTCTCTGTGTTGGCCCTGTGATGGACTGGCGATCTGTCCAGGGTGGACCCTGCCTCTCGCCCAAAGATGCTGGGATAGGCTCCAGCCCCCCCACAACCCGAAAAGGATTAAGCGGAAGAAGATGAATGAATGAACCACAGTTACACTGCCAAACCACAAGAAGTCGCTCAAGGATAGTGCATGGACTAAGCCTCGACCATAACATCCCCCCCCTGCTCAGTACATTATGAACAATAATGTTAGATCAAAAATATTTTCAATATAATGCAGTAAGGTAAACATTGCATCTTATAGTATGTACTGTGAAGTATTTCCGGCTGTAATAAACCCTTTTTTAACTTGTAAATAGAACTACTTTTTTTGTTTTAAACTTGTATTAGAACAACTGTTATTTCAATGTAATTAAAGAAAACATTTCTTTTACTTAAACCATGGACTAACTGTGAAGGTGGTATAGATGTCCCATACCTTCAGCTGAGTGAGGGGATTATTCTGCTGGTCACAGGTGTTCGAGAGTACCCTCTACCTAGATCAGAGTCCTTAAGGTACTTCGAAGGATTTCTGTCTGGTTGATACCGCTTCTCCGTAGCATGGTTGTTTGGAGATGTAGGGAGCCGAGGAGTAGCAGGTGCATCAGGTGTCGAGTTGTTATGCTCGGACAGGACAGAATCAATGGAGTCCTCAGGTTCAGTCTTAGTCCCTGTGAGTGTGACGAGATGACTCCGGTTGCATTGCAGGAGTCCTCTTGGAGTTTGAACCAGGTAAGACCGTGGTGTATCCGCTCTGGCTGAATCTGTCCCATTTTCTTTCATGTCTGTAATCCAAACCTGATCTCCTGGGTGTAGTCCGGAAAGGTCACGTGCTCGATGTCTGCTATTGAACCATTTCCACTGTTTATCTCTCTCCCTCTGTTCTCTCTTTCTCATTGTTGTCATGTCAGTCCACCCTAGTTGGAGGCAGGATGGATGGATGGGCACTGTAGTGTGAAGTTTCCTTCCCATCAGGAGCTCTGCAGGGCTGTGGCTATTGGCAAGTGGAGTGGCACGGTATGCCATGAGTGCAAGATAGGGGTCGCTCTCTTTCTGCAGAAGGCTTTTCACTGTTCTCATGGCCCGTTTGGCCTCGCCATTGCTCTGGGGAAATCTTGGACTGGAGGAGGTGTGGACAAAGCACTATTCTGAAGAGACTTTTGGAAGTGCTCTGATGAGAACTGTGGGCCATTGCCACTCCGAACCTCCACAGGAATGTTGTGTCTCGCGAATCTGGACTTCATGTGTTCAATCACTGCAATAGAAGTAGTGTGTGTGAGCTTGGCTACTTCTATGAATCTGCTGAAATAGTCCACTAAAGGCAGGTACTGGCTGTTATTCCATTCATAGAGATCAACATGAACCAGCTCCCATGGACGTGTTGGGAATTTTGTGGGCAGTAGTGGTTCTCTGTGGTGTGGCCTCGCCTTAGCACACGTGTCACATTCTGACACTAACTTCTGCAGTTGTGCACTGCTTTGTTCTCTCACTGGATTTTGCAATGCCCTGGTGACCTGTGTGCAGGCAGCCCAAAATGTCCTTTTGCAGTGAGTTGGGAATGACTATGCGTGTCCCCTTTAACATTCGGCCATTTTTGACTGTGAGGTCACCAGCGTGTTGATTGTAGGGAGCGCACGGTCCTGGTATGTTGTGTTTATCCGGCCAGCCATTCCAACAGTATTTGTCATGGATGGCCCTCACGAGCCATCATAAGACACCACAAATCACCGGTGAGTTTGACAATGCCTATGAGAAAATCTGAGAACCGCTCACACGCCCAGGTTATGGCCAGTACCTCCTTCTTAATCTGAGCGTACCTTTATTCTGTCGGGCTGAGTTCTCTTGATGCAAATATGACTGGTTTTATTGCACCATCTTCTTGTTTTTGAAGCAGCACTGCTCCGAGTCCTAAGGAAGATTCATCGGCTGATACTGTTGTCTGTGCTTTGGGGTTGTAGAGTGCCAAATTTGGTGGCACGCTCAGTTCTGACTTGATCATGTCAAATGCTTTTTGTTGTGCTTCACCCCAGCACCACATGTTCTTAGTGCTCAGCAGGTCCCTCAGTGGCTGTGTTTTCTCTGCGAGGTGAGGAAGGTACGTATTTTTCCAAATGATTAACCGTCCCCAGGAACCACCTCATGCCACTGACATCTGTGGGTGCTTCCATGTTGCTGACTGCTTTCACTTTTTCTGGGTCTGCTTTCAGTCCAGTGTTGTCGATGATCTGTCCTAGAAACTTGATGGAGGTTTTAGAGAACTCACACTTCTCACTTTTCAGCGTTACTCCAGCTTTTTCGAGTCGCTGCAGAACTGCCTCCAGTCGTGTGTTGTGTTGGGCCTGCATTTCATCATACACCAATATGTCATCCATCTGGCAGACCACGCCATCCAGCCCCTCCAAGAGCTGTGACATCCTTCTGTGAAAATGTTCGGGAGCAGATGAGATGCCAAAACAGAGTCTGTTAAAACAAATTCTCCCAAATGATGTGATGAATGTGGTCAGGAGTGCTGATTCCCTGGACAAAGGGATTTGCCAAAATCCTGAATTTGCGTCAAGTTTTGAGAAGATCTTTGCATCCTGAAGCTGTCCCAGAGTGTGCTCCACTGATGGTAGCATGTGTCGTTCTCGTTTGACAGAGTTGTTCAGTTTTGTTAGGTTGACACACACACGTACCTCGTTTTCTGTTCACTTTGGAATCGGGACCATCCCGGCACACCAGTCGGTGGGCTGCTCCCCTCTTGAAATGACCCCTAGCTCCTCCATGCGAGTTAGTTCCTTTTCGACTTTGGGCAACAGGGGTAGTGGGACATGTCGGGGGGTTGTCAGAGCAAATGGCTTGGCATCTTCTTTGAGCTCAATTTTATATTCCCCCTCCATTTTTCCTAAACCACTGAACAGTTTTGGGAACTGCTGCGTTACTGCCTCTACTGATGTGAGTGACACTGCCTCCACTCTAGCCACCAACCCGAGAGCTATACTTGCTGGGCGACTGAGTAATCCTTGTATCAAATCTGCTACCACATACACTGCCTGTACTGTAGACTTATTGGCTGTGCTTAGGTTAGCTGTGAACTTCCCTTTAACCGCAAGAGGTGACATGCCTGCCCCATACAGTTTCAGTTTAGTTGGCTGCAGCTGTGGTCTCTGTGCTAGAGTATTGCAAACATTTTCAGGGAGGACAGTAACGTCTGCTCCTGTGTCTATCTTAAGCACACAGTCTAGGTTGTTTCCTTTAACTGTAGTAACCCATGCGTCATCTGACTTATCTGAAGCCACTGAGCCTAAAAATGCAACTTCACTCTCACTGTCATTGTCATTACCTGCAGCCTGGATTTCTCTTACTGCTCCTGACCTACACATTCGTGCGTAGTGACCTTTTCTCTTGCACTGATTGCAAAATACACCTCTGGCTGGACAAGTGCGTTTACTGTGAGAGGGTGCTTTACCACATCTGCTGCGTTGTGTGTCACGTTTTGTGTTTTTTTTTTTTTTTTTTGTGAAAGTCTTTGTTTTAACTTTGACACTGTCCACATTGCAGGGGTTTTCTTGCTTGAAGTTGTTTTTCAGAAGGTCCTGCTGTTTCTTCACGAGCTCGCTTTGGCGAATTTTCATGATCGCTTTTTCCAGTGTGAGCTCCACATCCATCTGTAAAGACTCCGGGAACTACTTGTCACGTATCCCGACCACGAGTCTGTCTCTGATCATGTCGCTGTGCAGCGCGCCATAACCACAGTGCTCTACCTGGGCGTACAATGATGTAATAAAACTGTCTGCAGTCTCTCATATTTCTTGTTGTCTTTGATTAAACTTTGCACGTTCAAAAATTACATTTCTTCTCACAACAAAATGTGCCTCCAACATGGCTGCCATAGTGTTGTAATCACTCGCGTCCTCGTCGCGTCCTCGTCTGTTATGTTCAATGATGTCAGCACGTCCTCTGCTTCTTCTCCCATTGTATAGATCAATGTGTTCACCTGGTTTTCTTCTGGCTGTAGCTCGAGCCCAGAAGCGATCCTGAATCGCTTGAACCGTTTGATTCATTTTGGCCACTCTTCACTTTTTGAAGTCAAACTTTGGTGGCGGTGCGACTTGAACTGCCGTTGGAGCTGCTGCCGTTGTGTTTTGCAGTCAATGCTACCTGGCGCCGCTATTTTGTTAGCTCGGTTAGCTCTGCACTTACTGCGCTTGATTCTTCAAACTTACAATGCGAGTTCACTCCGGACAGTAAGACCAAGTCCTTCTTTTGATTTCTCACTCACCAGGACAACTTCTGACACCATGTCTTGGTAGTTATAATTGCAGGCTATATTAAATGGATGAGACTGAGAGGGTTCCGTGTTGAAGTGCTGGTAGCCATTTATTGTCAAGTAGTAACCACAGTTACACTGCCAGGCCACAAGAGGGCGCTCAAGGATAGTGAATGAATGAATGACTGAATGAATGAATGAATCTTTATTTCAGATAGATTAAAAGTAGAGATTAAAAAAGAAACAGAATAATATAACAAAGGGGGAAAGAAAATCCAACAAGGTCAAATTAGACAATAACTCCTCTGATTATACAGTTCAACATAAGTTATCCAAAATGGGTGATGGCTGAAGCCGCAGCTTATATTGCCCACCCATATTCCATCCAAGAATCCAAAAGAAAAACAAAACGAAGTTTTGTGTAGTGCATGGACTAAGCCTCTACCATAACAATATGCTGTAACACAGTCTTGTGCTTTGTGTATGTTCAGCGTTTTAGCTAAGAATGCTGTTCTAAAACGAGCTGTTGCTATGGCTAATCCATTGGCTTGGTCATCCCCAGTTTCTGTGTGTGGGCAATCAGCAACCGTTACCCTGATCCCTATGGACAATACACTGGGTTTGTTCCATGTGGCTAGCTCACGCTCCTGGTCTGTAGCAGGTTCACATGGACATCCATGGTAACAAGGTGCATCATCAGGGCATCAAAAACCTGGAGGTGGCAATTCATTTTTGGGTTCTGTTGTGGCACATATGTTGGGTTCATATTTTCCACAAATGTATTGCTGTATGTGTATTGGGTGCTTCACGTCTCGCGGGACAAAGAAGGTCTGGATCTGCAGGGGTCTGCAGGAGATAACGAGTAGGTGTGAGATTTGGCCTTTGTCTCAAAGAAGATGCCCCAGAAGGATTTCCGATCATCGAAGAATGAGAGACAATGGTGAAAGATCAAAGAGTTGCACTGTGACTGGGATTAAGTACCATGTGACTGTATGTTTGCTAAAGCACCATGTGACTTAGGTTTCGATGCTCCAGGAGTATAAGAGTGTGATGTTTCATTGATCAGTCTCTTTTCTTGTCGAGAGATTGCTAGAGTATGTGTTCTGACAATAAAGCTGAACCTGAGAAATAAACTCAGTCTCATCCTTGAGCACATCCTCTACACTGTCTCATTTTCTGTTCATTTAAATTGTATTTATTGTTTTATATTATTGTTATTGTTATATATTCTTAAAATAAATGTAAAATGGATGCCTGATATTGTTTGTGCCTTTTCTAATTTATATTGTGATGTTTGCGGGATTCACACAAAGAAGAGGAGCAAGCTGGTGGTGACGAACAGGCTTTATTCACACACCACCAACCCCAACTACTTCTGAGCACAGAGAGGAGGGGAGGTCATTCTCCCAGACCTCCATTTCAATCATGGTTACACACACGATACATCTTGCCCTAATCCTGCTAAACACTGCTGTGTCATTATAACACAGTTATAATGACACAGCAGTATAATAACTCAGTAATAACACATTTAATACACACACACAGTAACGTTTCAACTGGCAAAGCATGCTGGGAAATCCCTGCCCCCCTTAACATGGCCCCGACCTTACAATATGTAAAGGGTGTTGTTGATTCATTGTTAGATTTACCAGGTGATGGCTTACCTGTCCTCAGTGCACAACTGAAATACTGTCAACCTTTGTATAACCTTGTAAAATTCCTGAGAACTTCAGTTATACATACCTGATCAGACATGTGCAGAGAATTCTCTTCAATAAGCTCACTTTTTGAAATTATTTGTAGTGCAGTAATGCTCCAGTTGTTCTTATATGTGTACTCAGTGTAAAAAAAAAAAATCAGTGCCTTTTCTGAAATGCACTGATCCTCATAATATCTATAAAAAGGTATTATTTAAATATTTAAATTTACATTGGATTACTGTATAATCTTAAAGTTTTGTTCGCATTTTATAAAAGTTAAATTCTCAGCAATATTACATTTTCTGACAGTGTACTAATATAATTTTATAAGGCAAATCAACATCAGCTAAAGTTGTCTATGAAAAAAGGGCTTTTTTAAAATACAACTTTATTATATAGCACCAATTCACAACAACAGTCAGCTCATAGAACTTTGAAGTGTTGTATAAAGACCCCACAATTAAAGAAAGACCTCAACAATCAGGTGATCCCCTGTGAGGATCACTTAGCCACAGTGCAGAGGAAAAACTCCATTTTAACAATAGGAAGCCTCCAGCAGAAGTGGTTTTGGCATCTGATCAGGTCGTCTCCAACTTCAGGTGTTTGAAACTTGTCCTCCGAGGATGAGACCACGGGGCAGACTATGGAACACCTTGGTGTCCCCTCTGAAGAGCTGTAGAAGGTGCTGGAGAGAGGGAAGTCTGGGCTGCTCTACTTGGACTGCTGCCTCCATGACCCGGATCCCCAGAAAAGCTGTTGAGGATGGACGGACAGACAAATGGATGGGAAAAATAAAATTTTAACAATATTCTCAAAAGTAGAAATAGTCTGTCACCCAAATATCAGCATTTGTAAACAAAGTCAGATGTAGGAATCTTCCCCTGTGTGAGTGTAAGTGAACTGGATCAGCGTGGTCCATGGAGCCGATCTGGGAGAGCAATATAGAAAAATAATATAAGAAATTGGACACAAACTTCAAATCTTTCGTTGTCTCTTTAGTTTGTGTTGCCCTAGCTTCTTACAGTAAGGTACAAAATACCAGTGTCCAAATAAAAAAAAAATCAAAATAAAAGCAGTCTTAGGGAAAAAAAAATTGCATGAAAATATGACATAATTTGAACTTGTAGACATTTTTTAAACATTCCAAATATGCTACAATGAGTGTGCTTGGTATACTAATGGAAATATATCCTGTTGGTGACAGAAAGAGTGGGTAGAGAAATGGAATTGGATTGCACCTGTGTGCCTTGTGCTGTGTTCACTCCTGCTGCAGCATTGGACCTGATTCAAGAACAGGAAAAAGATTTTCAGTTCCACATCCTTGGAACACCAAGTGTACAGCCACCTTGTATTTTCATTAACAATGAAAAGTTTAAGACATTTTAGCGTGCCCATTTGTAAGACGCCCGTGATCAGACAGTTAAAAAAAGAAAAAAAATCTTCTATCGACCTAGGCCTCTCCCAGCTTGTGTCCTCAGCTCTTCCATTGGTGGTGGTGGTTCTGCAGGAACAAGACCAAGTGTACGTGGGTCCTCTGGGTGCAGTTGTCTACATGTGGCAGCCCTGCATCTGCAGAAAGGCGCTTTGAAAGAATGCGGGCCAGAAGGGGGTGGAATGTGGTCCTAAGTCTAATTATTTCATGATGAAAAATGATAAATAAATATGAATCAGTCCCTCCAGGATTTTGTGGGATGTTTTCATGATTGTTGAGGACAAAAAAGCCTGAATTCACGGGAGCTTTTTTAAAAAAAAGTTGCAATGTTTTTAGAGTGTTTTCTGCACTAAAAGTTGTGGGAAGAACTCCAAATTTTAAAGCAGATGCTTTTTTTCTAGTTGACTGCAGTGATATTCTATATAACAATACAAGAAAAGCTCAGGATTGTCAAAAATTTCCTATTATAGTGATTTGAAAATTAAGCAGAAACTTCTGCTATACAGAAAAACTCTTGTGCAACAGCAAATATTCCTCCCGCATACCAAAAACATGTAGGTTTAGGGCGCTCGCGCACGCAGCGACCAGCAGCCAGTGGCTTGTCACCAGACTGCAAACCAAATCTACCTACGGGTACAAATAAGTAACAAAAAAAAAAAAAAATACAAACATTAACACAATATCCATTCCAACAGCTAAATTGCATTGAATGCATGTTAAAGAGTAGAGATTTGGAAATTATTGGCAGCACCTTCATTTGAAAACTCCCTACGGTTCCCAACCACTCGGTACCGAGCGGAGAGGAAAAAATAAATTATTCTGTTGCTCTGTATTGTCTATTGGAGTCTGTTTTTCTGAAAAAAAAAATACAGAGAATATTCTCTCTCTTTCCATACCTACCTGTCTGTCTGTTGTATGCTGGTGTTCACACACACACACATCTGTCATTTACAGCGGGACAGCGAGGGGGGTGAGGGGTGGATGGGTGGGTGCATTTGTCCGTCTAGAGTCTACACTGGAGATTGGCTTTTAAAGTTCATTGACCAGATGTAATAATGATTTTACCTCTAAAGATGTATAAATGTTCAAACACTAGTTGTAGTGTTGTGTACTCTCCTCACGTGTGCTCCTGCGACAGGGTGCTTTTGGGGCAGGCACATGATTTTCAACATAAACCCAGCGCTTCGCTCACACGGTCAGGATGGAGATGTGGCGAGGAGTCCATGGACCGGCTGGAGGAGACGGAGGAAGGGACGGCGTTGAAAACCTCGCGGGTGAGTGGTTTTTTTTTAAATCACACACTCTGTTTGCTGATGTGTTCCGTTACTCACTGTAAACGTGGAAGTGAACGCGGTGCAACGTGCATTTGATTGGTTAGACTGAGCGTTTCAGCGCCAGTTAGAGACAAATTTGATTGGTGAAATTGGCGGAAGTTGACGAGGATTGGCCAAAATTGCGGGAAAGTTGTGGTGATTGGACAAAGTTGCAAGGTCGTGCAATAGCTGTGCTGATTCGCTGATTTCGCGTGAACTGGTGCGATCGCAACATCGCGAAATCCTGGAGGGACTGATGAATGGATGGACGTAACAGAGTATTCACTAAATATGAACAAAAACAATTGTTTCTGTAAAATTTACCAAAAGGTTTAAAATTAATAAATCACCCCCCCCCCAAAAAAACAAACAAACCCCAAAACATTTTATATTTATAATCCTAATATTACAGTTTATAGATATTTGTGTAAAATGCTTTGGTTGCACAAAACTTACAGGGTCCCTGTGCTGATTATAGTCCAGGGCAGCTAAAAGGGTCCGGGCTTCATATCCAGGTGGGCTAAAGAAAAACCTTTTGTTGGCATATATTAGAATGTGATTTTGAAAAGCCTCAAGGTCTGCAGTTGATCTGTGAGAACACATTCATATAAATGATTGTCCTTTTCTTTCTGTTGGCATTAAAGAATTTCCATCATACTCACCTAAAGGTCAGGTATTTGAGGACTGTCGGTAACCACCGCTTGTCCGTCACAATATGGGTGGGGACCTGGAAAGCCACTGAGCCTTTTTCCAGCCATTGTTCGGTGGAGCTGTTCCCCAGTGCCTTATGTACAGGTACATCAAAGATTAGAATATCATGAAAAAGTTCAATATTTTTGTCACTTATTTCAGAAAGTGAAACCCATATATTACATATATTATATAGATTCATTACATAGAAAGTGATATATTTCAAGTGTTTATTTTTTATAATTTTGAAGATTATGGCTTATAGCCCATGAAAACCCCAAATTCAGTTTCTCAAAAAATTAGAATATTACATATAATTAATTTTAAAATATAGTTTTTTTAATAGAAATGTTGACTGACTGAAAAGTACGTCCATGTACACACTCAGTACTTGGTCGGGGCTCCTTTTGGATTAATTACTGTATCACTATGGCGTGGCATGGAGGTGATCAGCCTGTGGCACTGCTGAGGTGTCATGAAGGTCCAGGTTGCTTTGATAGTGACCTTCAGCTCGTCTGCATTGTTGGGTCTGGTGTCTCTCATCTTCCTCTTGACAATCCTCCATATTGTCTATGGGGTTTAGGTCAGGAGAGTTTGCTGGCCAATCAAACACAGTGATGCCATGGTCATTAAACCAGGTTTTGATACTTCTGGCAGTGTGTGTGTGTGTGGGGGGGGGGGGTGCCAAGTCCTGATGGAAAATGAAATCAGCTTCTCCATAAAGCTTGTCAGCAGAGGGAAGCATGAAGTGCTCTAAAATTTCCTGGTAGACGACTGCGCTGACTTTGGTCTTGATAAAACACAGTGGACAAACACCAAGTGATAACCTCTGTTCAGATAAAAGTAAATTTTGCATTTCATTTGGAAATCAAAGTCCCAGAGTCTGGAGAAAGAGTGGAGAGGCACAGAATCTAAGTTGCTTGAGGTTTAGTGGGAAGTTTCCATATGCAGTGATGATTTGAGAAACCATGTCATGTCTGTAGAAATAGCTCAACAGTGTGAAGCAGCGGACAAACTGTCACACGACCTCAGTGAAAGAGCAACGCTACACCACGATGACTCACAACTGACGGCGCAGGCTGTTGATCCGGACAGCGAAGACAGCGAGCAAGAGGAATACACTGCAGCTGTGAAGATGAGGTCCACCCCGGGATGGCCCAAGCTTTCGGGTTGTGTGTCCACTAAGCACCGGTATAAGGCTAGAGAGTGTCCAGCGAGAGGCAAACGCTGTGGCAAGTGCGGACTCCTGCATCACTTTGCCAGGGCCTGTAATAGGTTCAAGCGAGGGGACCGGCAACGCAAAGCGGACACCCCTGCTCCAACTCCCACGGGTATCCACACCGTTTCCCCGGACACCGACGGCCGTATGTATTGTACGGTGTAACTGGACGGAATGGAGGTACCATAATGGTTGACACAGGCACACTGGGGTCGATGTTGAGTTGACCCACCGTGAGGAGTTTCTTCCCGTACCATCAGGTGACATCACAAAGGCATGAAATATTTCACACCTTGTAGTAAAGTTTTTTTCCATCACATTCTCTGTAGCAGCTCTGTGGTAATCACACAGGAGGTTGAGAATGAGTTAATGGTGAGCAAACAGGGCTGCTGTAGAAGAGCTTGGAATAACGAGGCGATGTGACTTATAAACCAAAGTTTATTATCAGCTTCGCTCCTCTAACAAGTCTCATCTAGTGCAGCAGCAGAAGTAAGAGAGCGAACACATTCGGCTCTGCGTACTTATACTCACACATAACAAAAGACATGCATATCAAAGCTGACATCCCTCATTATCTTAATCCCCCTCCTTTGTCTTCGTACCCCTCCACCTGGCCCTGGGAGGTCAGGGCGACCTATCTGGTCTCCACCGCAGCGCCTCGGATGCTCTTTGATCTTCACTGGCAGTTGAGACCTTTTGTCCTGTTCTGAGGTGTGAAGTCGCTTTACATATGTAATCACCAAACATTCTCACATGCTTATACATATGTAGGTTATGGGATATATGATTAATATAGACCACAGCTGCATCTATTATTTTTGTTAAAAATGAATCAGTCTGATTTTTTTTTTTGATTAGTCAACTGATCATTTGATTTATGAAATCTATTTTTTTTAAAAAACAGTCAGAAATGTTCAGCACGATATCTCAGAGTTCAAGGTGACCTTATCAAATGTCTTGGTGTGTCAAATAAAACTAAAAATGATTTAACTTGTAATGCAATAACAAGAGAAGTGACAATTTTTCATGCTGAAGAACTTAAATCGATCATACTTTTACAATTGTTGCAGGAAAAGGTTCCATCAGCGAATAGTCGATTATTAACTTGGTTGTTGATTAATATTCTGTCCATCAATTAGGTAATTAACCGACTAATCATTGCAGCACTATGAGCAAGCGCTTATTTCACTGTGTGGATCTGATTTGGTCTTGGGGAAAACATTTTCAGTCAAAAGTTTTTTTCTTTCATCTCTGGGGACATCAACAAAACTTGAGGAGATTAGGCAAGTTTTTTTTTTTTACGGTTTTGACTTTTACTTTGAAACTCCTACCGGATATCACTCTTAGGCTAGCTGCATGCTACTTCCGGTTAGCTTGTTGAACGGCCGCAGGATCCAGAATCTCCGTCAGAGTGCGGTTCTGTGGACAGAGCAGAGGTGGACTGACACCGAGACACTGTGGATTTAAAATCCGAAATGGAGCCGAGGAGAGAAGGTTAGTTTACCTCTTGTTACCATGGAAACACCAACCAACCTTTTCTCTCCACTTCATCATCAGATCATAGCACCTCCCTGCACGCGGCTTTGGAAGTTAGTGGCCAGTCTGGATGGTTTTTGCTGGCAGCTTTGAAAGGCAGAAGTAAAGAAAAAGAAATCTATATGTATAAAGTGACTGTGTTTCACAGTTGTTTCCTCTTCCCTTGTGCTGGTAGATGGGGCGGGGAGTGGGCAGTCGGGATTCTCGGCCCACGGCCTGTATGGCCACTACTAGCTCGGAAACTGTTGGCTGATGGTAGGGGATCAGCTTATTGGGCATTCTGTTACTGTTTGTACTTAGAAGAGTTATATGATGGAGGTGTTAGACATACTGCTTTTTGATAACTGCGGATTTATCTGATAATTCACGTCTATAAAGTTGTTGAACTTTGCTAGTGATTGGCTACAAGCTGAATTAGCTTAGCCTGCTACTGGGGACCAGAAAGGGATCGGGCCGGAGGTCTGGTTTGTGTGTGGGGATCTGGTCAAGTGGACCCCTGACCACCTGAGTGCCCCAAGTGGACCCAGAATACAATCTGTACGAGTACATTTTCAGTCCAGTGATTTATAAAGCCGTGACGAGCAGCAGCCGTGGAAAAGAAACAGCAAAATTAAACAGGAAGAAGATAAGATAAGCCTTTATTAGTCCCAAATGGGGAAATTCCAGGATTGCAACAGCACAGGGATGGCAACACTCAGAGCAATAATTAAGAAGATATGGAAGATATAAATGAGAGCAGTGGATATACATACATACACATCAATATATAAATATATATACAAAGTGTGGAGCATTAAACAGCATAACCGTCTACTTAGTTATCCTACATAGTATGAATATGTACCCATACATATTGTCACCCTACGTAGCGACCGATACTGTCCTAGTTGTATATACTGGAGGGGACCATTGTGTAAGTCTATTGCGTCTTGTGCATTCAGTACTATTAGATCGTCACGTTTTTCTGCTATCTCTGTGAGCAGCCCTGCTTAGGTTATACAGTCTGACTGCCATAGGTAGGAAGGACCTGCGAAACCTCTCGGTTATGCAACTAGGATGATGTAGTCTGCTGCTAAATGAACTCCTCAGTGCGTTCAGTATGTCCTGCATAGGGTGGGACTCGGACTCCAGCAGAGATGACAGTTTAGCCACCATCCTTCTCTCTCCTATCTCCTCCACTGGGTCAAGGCGCTGCCCCAGGACAGAGCTAGCTTTCTTGATCAGTTTGTTCAGTCTCTTCCTATTGGCTGCCGTAATGCCACTGCCCCAGCAGACCACTCCAAAAGTGATGGCTGATGCCACCACCACGTCGTAGAATGTCTTCAGCAGCGCCCCTTGTACACCAAAAGACCCGAGTCTCCTCAGTAGGAACAGCCTGCACTGTCCCTTCTTGTAGAGTGCGTCGGTATTGTGTGACGAGTCTAGTTTATTGTTCAGATGAACACCCAGGTACTTGTAGGATGTCACCATCTCGATGTCTGTTCCCTGTATGTTTACTGGTGCTGTGAGGGGTTGGCCTTGCCTGCGGCAGTCCACCACCAGCTCCTTAGTTTTCCTCGTGTTGATCTGGAGGCAGTTCAGAATCAGAATCAGATTTATTGCCATTGTTCATGTAGTACACAAACTAGGAATTTGTCTCGGTGCAATGCTGCAACATTAAACATGATAAAATAAAAGAAATAAACTATACATGCAATAAAGTGTAGAATAAGAGTGAGTAATACTAGTCAGCAGTTTAAATATATTAGCGAGCAGCAGATAATGTGGAGAACCATATAGTGCAGTCGGTAATGCAGGAAGAAAACAGTGATGATTGACATGAGTCTGGTTGAGCTGCTGTACATAGTGCACGAGAGTCAATAAGTCACTTAGTGTTCAGCAGTCTGATGGCAGAGGGGAAGAAGCTATTCATGTGACGGGAGGTTTTAGTCTGGATGGACTGAAATCTTCTACCTGAGGAGAGAGGGGCAAACAGTACGTGACCAGGGTGTGAGGGATCGGCTATGATCCAGCCAGCACGCCTCCGGGTCCTGGAGATGTACAGATCCTGGAGAGATGGGAGCTTGCAGCCGATCACCTTCTCAGCAGTGCGCACGACGCGCTGCAGCCTTAGTCTTCCTATGGCACCAGTCCACGAAGTCCTGGGTAAGTCCTCTGTACTCAGCTTCATCTCTGTTGGAGATGAGGCCAACGATCGCAGAGTCGTCAGAGAACTTCTGTAGATGGCAGTGTGTTGTGTTGTGTGAGAAGTCCAGAGTATAAAGGGTAAACAGGAAGGGAGCCAAAACCGTTTCCTGGGGGGCCCCGGTGCTACCGATGATCGTGTCGGACACACAGTCCCAGATTCTCACAAACTGTGTCCGGTTAGTGAGGTAGTCCAGGATCCAAGATGACAGGTGCTGGTCCACCCCTGCGCACAGCAGCTTGTCCTTCAGGATCATCGGTTGGATGGTGTTGAAAGCACTGGAGAAATCAAAGAACATGATCCTCACCGCATTCCCGGGCTTCTCCAGGTGGGACAGAGAACGGTGAAGGAGGAAGATCACTGCATCCTCCACCCCAATGCCATGCTGGTAGGCGAACTGGAGTGGATCCATTGCTGGTCCCACCAGGGGGCGGAGGAGAAGGAGAAAGAAGGAAAAAGGAGAAGAACAAGACAACAAGATCGATTTTTAAACACGGAGGAGGAGAACAACAAGAATATGTGGAAAACTGGTGGAAAGACTACCCCGACCACGAAGAATTGTAAAAGAATATCAACATATATATAAAAATATGACAACTAAAAGCTGTCCTGGAGGTTTTGGCTCCGTTTCTGTGTTCTAAAGACTTGTGTTCTCCACCGCTGCGGCTTCTCACGGTTGGCTGGACCCAGATGAAAATCCACAGAATAGGTATGTGGGACTATAATGTTCTGAATGAGGCTTTATGAAATTATGAATCATTTTATCAATCACTATTGAAAATGCACTTGTATATATACAGATAGGATCCTGGGGGCCACTTGGGGTGCTTACTTGGTCAGGGGTCCACTTGACCTGTATCCTGTGTGTGAACTTGCTCCTCAAAGCCAGGATGCCACGTCCAAAGGCTAGTGGGGATAAGGTTGGTGGCTCAAGTAAGAATAATCGAGGTTGTAAAGGAAGCTCTGCCACAGAGCATCAGAAGATAGGAGCACTGTGAAGTTAGCATCGGGTTCGATATTCATATTCTTACATGGGGCTGATGATGTGGGAGCAGTATCCATGCCTGTCAAACCATGGCGCTGGCCCATCCTAGGCACTAGTCCTCCAGAACCCTCAACCCCATGGAGTCTAGGGTGGCACAGTGTTTATGAAATGTGCCAACATAGCCATATATTGAAATACAATTTATACCAATGAGGCTAACATGAGTGGTCCATGGCTACCAAACTATGCGCTGTGCCACCCTACGGACAAGGTAGGGTGGTCAAGGACCCTCACCCATGGATGGTCAATTCCCCATGGAGTCTAGGTTGGCACAGTGTTTATGTAATGTGCCACACATGTGCCAACATAGCCATGTATTCAAATACAATTTATATCAACTAGTGCATACCCGTGCATGTCCGTAGAAACCAAGTATAAGCAAGTATTTCTGCATGCCTTAGAAAGCAAGTGTAAGCAAACATTTCTGCATGGCCATAGAAAGTTACTGTTACCATGGCAACAGTAACCATGGTGATGCCTACATTTGATCTTTGGCATGGTTACCATGACAACAGTAACCATGGTGAATAGGACTGGGAACGATCTCTAATGTCCTGAATCGATTCGATTCCGATTCTTGAGATTCTGAATCGATTCGATTCGATTCCGATTCAATCCCGATTCGATCTGGGGAATTACCATTTTAATAGACATTTTACTTCCCATGAAACAAAAATCTTCAAGACCTAATGCTGCAAATTGTACCAAGAATCTTCTAACTTTGTTAATACATAAATTATCACATATAGAACTGACCCAAAATCAGTTACAATAATGCACTTTTTATTATTTAACTTATCATTTCATAAAGTGCTCACAGGTGCTTTCTTTAGTGCAAAGGGTGTGTCGTGTCAAGTTCACCACCCAGAGTAAGTAAACAAATTCAATGCATGAACCACGCAGACATCATCTCACTGTATTTCAGTCCCTCCAGGATTTTGTCAGCTGTTTTTGTGATTGTTGTGGCCCAAAAAGCCTGGATTTGTGGGAGCTTTTCCAAAAAAGTTATGGCACTTTTAGAGTTTTTTTGCACTCAAAGTTGTGTGAGGAAGTACAAATTTTAAAGCAGCTGCTTTTTCCATAGTTTACAGTGATGCTGTTCTATGTAACACCACAAGAAAAGTACAGGATTGCCAAAAATTTCTTGTGAAACAGTGATTTATTTAGAATTAAATGCTCAGTAAAATTGTAAAAAAAAAAAAAAAGACCAATATTGTGTTCTTGCTGAGAACTTTAAAAAAGAAATAAAAGAATTTGTCATTCCAACAACTGAATTGCATTGAATGCATGTTAGTGTGGAGAAAGTGATGGCAGCACCTCCTTGAATCTTGAATCTTGAAGGTCTTCTTCTGTGCTGAAATCCACATGAAGCAGGGATGCTCCTCCACTGATGACCTCTGACCTTCAGAAGGTCTCCGTGAGGATGAAGCTTCCAGTCTTCACACATCTGAAGGCAGATAAAAGGAATAGATTTCACAGTAAAATTAACATTCATATTTTTAGATCGCCACACCACAGTAGGGTTTAATAATTTAGGGTTTTTTTTTTTATATTTTAACTACAAATTAACTTTCAATGTTGGAAAAGGGTTTCAGTTCATTTCCTGAGAAGGTTTGTTCATTTCAATTTAGTTCTACTGAGTAAAAATAGCTTGTTGTACTGCAGCCTTTATTAATTTTATTGTGATTTATTCTCTTCACATCGCTTAAGTGGCAGAAGTCCATAATCTCATAAAATATACCTTAATTCAGCATTTATTCAAAGCGCTTAACCAACAGTTCTCTCTGTGTTCATAGTTTGTAAAAGAAACCATCATCATGCCAGATAAATTATTAATTGACGACACAAACGTTAAAAGAAACAATTATACTTACAGTCTCAGCAGCTCCAAGTCTCTGCTTCACGGGTTTCAGGCTCCGCGCATTTTCCGTTTATCAGTCGTCAACTTTATGTTCCAACACAGCGCTGCATGGAGTAAAAGTCCGTTTATCCCCGCTTTATGAAAAATATTAAGAAGCTGTTGAGGACAGTCTTTACGGTGACTTTTGTTGCTAAATTAAGAGACGCACGTTATTATCTCCGCTCGTGTAAACACGAAAGAGCACGCGCGGCAGGAAACTCTTGCCGGATGAGAACCGTTTTAACACCACAGAAGAAGAACTAGCATATCCGTTAGCTTGCTAGCTCCGTTAGCGCGTCGGTTGTTTATGCTTCTCGGCCGTTGTTCCTGGCTCACTGACCCGGTTTCGACCCGATTATACTCAGCAGACGTTCACAAACGTAAAAATATTATATTAAAACATATTAATATTAAAAGATCGATCCACGGATTTTGTGGATCGATATCGGCTCAGTCAAACATGTATCGATCCATATCGATATATTGATCTTTTGAACCCACCCCTAATGGTGAAACCTGCCTTTGATCTTTGAAGTCACCACTCGTTCAGTGATGTCTGCCTTTGATCTTTGAGGATGTGTCTGCTTGGCAGCAGTATAGAGGGTATGTGTATGATGTCACCAAACAGAAGTCATGGCAGTTACAAAACAGAGTGGCAAAAATGAGTGGCAGCATTAGGGTGTATGCAGTAAAACACAAAAAATACACAAAGTATTCAGTCACAGCAATAGAGTGAGTATCTGTTTGCATTGTAGGGAGATAATATTATCGTTCTATCTTGTATTAATTGACAAAAAATAGCTAAATAAATGCTTAAAGGCTCAGAACCAGTTCTTCACTTGTATGCTCTTACCCACACATCATTACAGTCAAGTAAACAGTGTGGTATTAACATCTAAAGTTAAAAAAGGAACTCTGTACTACTGTGAGTAAATATTTTGTGTGGTTTTATGTTTTACTGCATAAAGCTGCTACATGTGTTTGCTACTCAGTGCTCGGTAACTATGGTAACTGCCCTGCAACTGCCAAGAATTCTGTCCCAGTGATCCCCTCTATAGCTCCCTTGTGGACTTTCATTAAAGATTTCCCCTCCTAAACTTCCGCATATCCGGGGAATCTCAGCACAGCACGTATAAAATCTGAGGTCAATCTGACGAACAGTTCAAGAGAGATGCGTGGAACAGACAGACACACAGAGAGATTTCTTGTATTTATAGAGGCTATTACATTGCCCGTAGAACCAAGTATTTCGGTCTAAAACAGGTATCCCAATCAGGCTTTCCAGGCCCAAATGTAGGCTGTGTTTGAAAGTAGAATACAAAGAGGTGTAGCCTATATGTAGGCAATCACATGTTAGACTTTGACAGATATAAAAGGGAGTAAATGGCACTAAGATTTGATTGTGTGAATATTAATTACAGAATTCCTAAATATTGACAATGAATGGGACATCCAATATTAGCGACTGTTTCAGATTCCTTGTTTGTTTGTCAGATCACTTATTTGTCTGATCTTTTATCAGTTATATTCAAGATAATAGTGTATCTTGCACTTCGCAGTACTATAACAGGAGATGTTTACAAATATGTGAGACCCATTGTAGTTCATCAGTTCATATTTTAGCAATATTGCTATTAAAAGGTTTTAATTGCTGACCTAGTCACACACACACACCCAGACTGGGGCATACTGAAGGCCACATGAGTCACACATTGAACAATATAAAACTCACAAGTATATCAGACATGGAAATATAAAAGAATAATAAGGAGTAATGTGGAATTTTTCTTTCAAACGTCATCCTCATAACCTGTACCTTCTAGCCAGTCATGGTGTGTGTGAGTAATGTATCTAGCCCTACGATAGGTAAAGGTGTCCCTAAAAATAACCAAAAGTGTCACCACAAGGAGGATGATAATGAAAAAAACGTGTACCATTCACATCCTTCTGCTGCCAACCTTCTCTCTCTGGCATTTTGTCTCTCCATTATAAACAACAGTTGTTTCTCTACACAAGCCGTTGCTGGGACAAACTATCAGCCGACACTCATATAGAGAAACAGTTAAACAATCATTTGTTGAGGATTTTTTTTGTGGGATGTAGTTTGCAGTGGTGATTAAACAGTCTCTTGCTGAAGGTTTTGAACTTGATAAAGTTTGCAATGTGTCTGCTGCACCCAAGAGTCACGTCCTTCGACTTTCATGGCTTTTGGTGTCACCAGGATGACCCTGTGTGGTCCTTGCCAGGGAGCGTCAGCCCAGATTCCCCGGTTTGGCAAAGATGGGTGCTTCACCGTGGTCCCTCTTGGGAAGAACAGCATGAACAATATCTCTTTCAGTCAACATTCTTTGCATGTAATCAGCTCAGCAGACTTCCTCATCACCTGAATTAAGTGGCCTTAATGGTGGGAGTAGGTAAGGTTTGCCATACATTATTTCAAATGGGGATAACCCCCCTTTGGTGGGAACTATTCTCATGTAAAACAGAACTAAGGGTAGGCAATATATCCAATTTTGTCCTGTTTCTGCCATTGTTTTTCTAAGCCTTTCTTTAACCTCTTGCACTCCGGGATACTGCGGGCGGTCACGTCTCTGCGTCCTAGTGCGTCTCAGTGTGCACTATGCGTCTCAGTGCGCACTGAAAAAAAAAAAGCTGCATTTCCGTTCTTCCAGTACAGACAGCCGCGAACAGAAAGCCAGAGGAGTGTTTTGATTGGTTTAGATTTGATTGACCTCTCATTCGACTAATAAGAACCTTGAATTGGGTTTCTCAAACCTTGAAGAACCAATGACTGAAAACCTAGCAAGAAGGACCCGCCTACCAACGACTGCGAATACAACGAGCCAATTGAAGCAGAGAAGTTCGACGATTGAAAGTGTGCGTCCCGTGCGTAAAATCTGTTTTGTGTAAGCCACTGTGTGTAACGGTAGCATTCGCCAGTCTTTTTTTATTACTACTGTTCTTATTTGTTTTGAAAAATCGTTCGCCAAAACCGCAATCATGGAATCATGGTTTGACCGGGTCGCGTGACCAGAACCACGAGTCGTAACAAGCGGACCAGCGTCATGTTCGTCTGACAATGAGGAACAGATGTTCGCCAACGACACTGCTGTTGTGGACAGGTAAGTGTTATAAGCTAAATTATTCTCTATCACTGAAAATAGTAATAAAAATGACTTTTGACCGATCGGTAAATTACAACAGTGCGTCATGGCCACATGACGGACCGTTGACGGACCGGTTTTTTTTGTGCGCCGAGCTCCTCTGTAGCGGTGGGGGGGGGGTTGTTATCCTCTACATTGCAGATATTTTAGTATAATTTTTATTGCACTGTAGGTTATTTTTTCTTGTAAAAAAAGGCCAGACATTTTTTACGTGGCATGCTTCTTTGTGTGTGGGGGGCTTGTTTGTTCATTCATTCATTCATGAATGAACAAACAAGCCCCCCCCCACACACACACACACAGCCCTGAGTGTCACCTTTCATTAGAGCCCAAGATCAAGCTTCTATGTTGAATCATTCAAAAGTTATAGACGTTTTTCCAAACTGTGCCATTTGGCACAATTTGGCACAGTTCAAAAATGCCTGAGAACAACCTGAGAAAAAAAGCTGTGTAATATATTCATTTTTTGTGGTATTGTTACAAAATTTTTACCTCAGCTTGATAACACTTGGTTCTAAATTTCTGTTGCATTTTCCAGCCAGTATCTGACAGCTGTGTGTTATTTGCAAGCATTTGTATCTAAAAAAAACACCCAGGCAAACTTTATTTTCTTCAAGTTCAGTATGTTTAGATGACTGTTACTCAGTGGCAGGAGCACTTAGAGAGATTATGACTGTTTTGCCAAAAAATTCAAAGTGTTTTCTTTTAAATGAGACCAACCTCATGAAGATGCTGCAAAGGGTTGAAGAACAGCTTTTGATTTACTTTGGGTACGTTATTGTTAGGCGTTTTTAGGGAAATTGACCAGAGTGCAAGGGGTTAATGGTTCTATTTGTGTGTTCCACTAATCCTGCAGATTGAGGATAGTGGGCTGAGTGGTTTTTTTAGGTTAATATCGAGTGCTGTCCCTAAGTGATATATAATCTGATTTACAAAATGTGTTCCATTATCTGAGTTAATCATTTCAGGTATTCCAAATCTGGGCACAATTTCTGTACTGTAGCAACATTTGGGTGAGTGCAAGGGAAGACTTCTCTCCATTTGATAAACATGTCAAATAACCAAACAATATTTCTTGCCTTCACATTTATCTAACTCAATGAAATCCATGCATATGTTTTGAAATGGATAAGTTGATGCAGGGAAGGTGCCTTTTTCAGGCCTTAAGTTCCCTTGAGCATTGTTTTCTGCAAAAATTAGGCATTTCTTACAAAACTGAGTAGCAAATTGGCTGAATCCATAAGCAGTAAAGGATCTGTTTAGCATAGAGATCATACCCCCCTTTGATACATGGGAAACCCCATGTAGCAGAGTGGAGGCCTGCTGAAACAGTTTGCATGGTAAAATGGGTTTGTTGTTGCTACATTTGTAAAGATTAGAGGTGTTGTGGAGGAATAAGATCAGGCGAGATGAGACGAGCTGGAAAGTTGCAGAGGTTTATTGTCCTCCAACATAATAAAACACACTTGTTGTGTGGTGCTGTGCTGTGTTTGTCACACAAGCTCTTTTATCAGTGATACAGGAAGAGAGAATGCATGGCACATTAGCATAACAGTCAATACACATGATTAGCATGACATTGGTTGTTTGTCCATCTGTGCATTGTCCTCTGTATGCAAATTGTCTTCCATTTCTTCCACCCTTGCTGAGCGTGAAATAGTGTCAGTCTGCATTGTGCTGGGTCACCACACGGCTCCCCCAGAATGCTCAGAAGGGGCTGTGACCCCCCCTCCCCCCCAGTCGTTTGGGCTCCAGCTCCGGTAGAACTGTCCTGCTGTAGGGGTGTGTCGGAGGGCATGTCAGTCCGTGGGGGGGGACAAGGGAGGGGTGGAAAAACCGTGTGCTCCGCTCCGGGTTCCAGCACATTGAATGGCCGTGGATCGTGGGTGCATGGGGCCGGTTCGCGTCGTGTGTAATGGAACAAGATGGCGATCGGCCAGCTTTAGGGAGTGAGGTGCCAGAAGAGCGCTGTGGAGGAGGGGGGGTGGTGGGAGTGAGTGAGTGCCGGCCCAGGACGTCAAAGGTGTCTGGGCCGTGCAAAAATTGCGTGTGTATCCGCAATAGTGAGGGATTTTTCCCAGTCACCCTGGCGGTGATCCGCAGCGGCTGTGAAAAAAAACAAAACAAAACTAAGTCTCTGACTCCTCTCGCAGCTCGGTCCAGCGAGGATGTGGGGAAGGTGAATGGTCAAATTCCCCGAGGATGCGTAGTGGCTGTGAAACAACTACAGCTGTGTAAGGGACTTGGCGATTAGGCTTTAGGTGCAGACGCAGCCCTAAAGCCATTGGGGACAGCAATCAGCTAAACTCCCGGTGTGTGCCGTGGCTGAGAAACCTATACCATGTCCTGTGTGCGGGCTGCACGTCTGCTTCAGGCGCGTGAGCAGCCCTGAAGATTCCGAGGATGGCGATCGGCTGTTTTTCTCGGGCATGTGCAGCGGCGGAGGACGATGTATCAGTCTGTGGAGCTGGATTGTCCCTGTGCGTGGCGTGCGCTTGGTGCAGTGACCACATAGCTGGCAGTTGCGTTGTCCTCGTAATCCTGCGGTGCGTGTGCAGGGCTTCGTTGTCGCGAGCTGAGTCACAGTTGGGGAGCTTGGTGGAAATCAGCGCAGTCGGCGCCGGTGATTGTCCCCGTTCAGGCTGTTTCCTTCGTTTCGCTCGTGTCGCCATTCATGGTGCGTGTCGGTCCCGGCGCTGCGCTCCGGAGAGCGCGCTCCAGTGAGGATGAAGAGGTTGCAGGCGTTCTTTGGTCCTCTGTGTCCACAGCGCGGTGAGAGGGAGCAGACAGTCATTCTCTCTCGTCAGGTCACCAGTGTGGAGGTAAAAGATCAGGCGAGGGGCGCACCATGACACGTGTCACCAGTGTGGAGGAATAGGATCAGGTGAGATGAGACAAGCTGGAAGGTTGCAGAGGTTTATTGTCCTCCAACATAATGAGACACACTTGTAGCGCTGTGCACTACTGTGTTGTGCTGTGTTTGTCACACAAGCTCTTTTATCAGTGATACAGGAAGGGAGAATGCATGGCACATTAGCATAACAGTCAATGCACATGATTAGCATGACATTGGTTGGCTCTTTGTCCGTCTGTGCATTGTCCTCTGTATGCAAATTGTCTTCCGTTTCCTCCACCCTTGCTGAGCGTGAAATAGTATCAGTCTGCATTGTGCTGGGTCACCACAGTGTTGTCAAAAATTGCTTCCTTTTGGATCCATCTATAAATCTCGGCTTTTGGTAATGTTTTCTGGGCATGAGTGAGCGAGCGTGTCATGTGATAGCTGTTCTGTCAGTGTTGAAAGAAGAGATGCTGTGGTGTGCTTTCCTATATGACCGTGTGCAGCTGCTTTTGCAGTATATTCTGCAAGTATTTTTCTTTCAGTTAGAGCAACTAATTCAGCTGCCTGTTCAGAATAATGTGATGGTGGGTTTTTTTGTGCTCGTAAAACAGTATCAGTGACAACTACAAAACCAGATAAGTTTGAACCAGTACAGTCATGTTTGGAGGAGCCATCTACAAGCAATGTGACATCACACTTCTCCAAAGGTGTGTCCTGTAAATCAGGGTGTGGTAATGTTTCACTCTCAATTTCTGCCAAGCAGTCATGAGGTTTGCCTTCTAGTAAGATTGGTAAAAAGCTTGCTGGATTTGTTACCGTGCAACATTCAATGGTTAGATGAGGTTGTGATAATAGCACTGTCATGCATGTAAGGTGTCTGGATGGTGAGAGGACTGATATTTTACTTTGTGACAAGATGACTGATACTGCATGTGTGACCTTCAGGGTCAAGGGATGAAAAAGAATGAGCCTTGCTGAAGCCTGCACCACCATGGAGGCAGCTGTGACAGCTTGCACACATGGCGGCAGTGCCCTCGCGACAGGGTCAAGTCTTGTAGAATAATATGCTACCGGACACATTTTTGTGCCACTTTGCTGAAGAAGGACTGATGTCATGTGCCCCTTTCTACAATCAACCATTTGCACAAATGGTTTCTTGTAACTGGGGAGTGCCAGGACATCAGTGCTGACCAAAAGTTTTTTCATTTTAACAAATGCCTCATTGGCCTCAGGTGCCCACTCAATTTTTGTAGATGAGATCAGGTAAGGGTTGCACTTTAAATGAATAATTTGCAATCCAAGAGCAACAATAATTTAGAGTACCCAAAAATGACATCATGTCTCTTTTTGGGATGGGTTTTGGTGCTGACAAAATAGCTTGTTTTCAAGCTGGATCAACATGTCTGCCTGCTGTGGATAAAATATGGCCTAAATATTTGACTTCTTTTCTCCACAACTGTAATTTTTCCTTGTGGACTTTGTGGCCTTGTTCTGCTAAAAATTTCTGTAAGGCAATGGTGTCTTGTTTGCATGTTTCTTTATCAGGTGATGCCAGCAAAATGTCGTCAACATAAAGGAGCAACGACTCCCGTTGGGTGGAATAAACTGTGCCAAATTTGCTGACTGTCTGGTGAAGGTGTACCTCTTGTTTTCAAATGTGAATGCAAACCAAAACTGATGATCTGGATGTATTGGGATGCTGAAAAAAATTATTGCTGATGTCTATCACTGTGAAGTATTGCATGTGTGTGGATTTGATCAGTGGGGCGTGGGGAGCCTCCCAGTGTTTAAAATGTCTGTTGTCCTCATCACACAGCACACCAGATGCCCACACATACTGTAGCCCCTTGATGACAAATACAGATTTTTAATGACCAGTCTAGAGGATGGATTTGCAAGGAATGCTTTTTCATAATTTGGATCTGGGCCACTTAAATGTTTGTCTTACATACTGCAGTGATATTGGTCTGTGGCCTGCTGTGTAGTAGGGATATTGGATTCAAAATATTGCATAGCTTTTGTGTGTAGGTCTGATGTCACTGAGTGTGTCCGGCCGAAACCAAACACAGTGAGGAACAATACCTAGGCACATTGAAATCCTGCATTACATTTACTCCTGTCACATGTGGAAAATGTGATGCTCTCATACCGTTCTCCGTTGGGAAACTTTATTGGAATGTCCTGAACCTGCAACATCACTTCAAGTAAACACGGCATTGTCAGCATCAATCAGGTAAATAGATTTCTGTTATGTCAGTGTTGGGGTCAACTGTTTCACTTATTTTTGATATGGTCAGTCAGGTAGTTGGCCCGTGAAGTCCTCCACTCCCTCTCCGTTGCTGCTGGCGTCCAGGACATTGCCTCCGCCAATGGCCCTTTTGTCCACACTGATGACAAACATCACATTCCCCTTGCTGCAGCCAGCCCACCCCACACCTCCTTCCGTCTCCCCTCCACCGCTGAGGTCCAGTTCCGGTGTCATCCTGAAAAATAGAATCGAGGGGAAGCCACCCCCCCCACCTTGTGTCAGCAATAACACAATCAGGAGTTGGTTTTTCTTTCAGTTTTTTTTTCCCTTTTTTCTTTCCTTTCCTCATCTACTGTCTCTGCATGTTTGGCATAAGTTAACACACCACCAAATGCACAGATGCAGTATGTGACCAAATGTTTTGCGGATGTAATCAGCTAGGTGTGCGTGCATGTTTTGCAAAAAGACACTTTTCAAATGCTGCCAATGAGGTTCTACACCTCAATCATAATCAGCCTTTGTTAAACCAGAATGCCTATCAAAACCTCTTCTAATCCGGTTCTATAAGCTTTCAACACTTTCATCGTTACTTTGTTTTGTGGTTTGGATCGTCCCATATAAGCTGTATTTGGAAGTTCAATCATAGAATATTGTTCAGTGACAACATTTTTCATAATGGTGAGTGTGGAGTGGATACATGTACATATCTACTTAACTTTTGGGTGCCCCGGTGTGGCTGCTCCAGGTAGAGGGGTGGAGACGAGCAGAGGCGAGGTGATGTCGGCCGCAGCTTCTCCAGCCTGGAGTTCTGTGAGATCGGGTATATGGGCTGAGCAGTGGGGAGTATTGAGGAGGAGGAGCAGAAACACGGCCCTTTTCCCCCACACCAGACTTGTCATGCACCATAGAAGAGACGGAACACATATTAGTCAAATCTTTTTTCCTTCCTTTTACCATGGTCAGTTTTTCAGATTTATTATCAGATTTTGATTTTACTGTCCAAGTCCAGTCCAAGTCAGCCTGTCGCCCTTTTATTTTTTCCTTTTCAATCTGAATTCCTTTTCAATCAATCCCTCAGTTGGAGAGGTAATGCAGCTGTGAGCTAGAGAATACAATTACACTGCAAAAGTCAAATATAAGTCAAATCAAATAACCTAATGCTGTTTACCTGCCTTCAGACATCCCAAACAAAAGAAAAATCAAATTTTCTTGCTCTGCTGGCAGATAATTTTACTTAAAATAAGTGGAAAATTCTGGCAATTGATAATGTCAGTTAAAAATAAAGACATCTGCCAACAAAGCAAGATTAAATTGCTCAACACAAGTAACTATCATAAAGCCAGCAAAAACCCCACAGAAAGATAAAAAAAAACAAGCGTCTAATACCTTTCATCTCACCAAACTCCCCAGTTCAGTGTGACCTCATTAATGCGTTCAGCACAAACACAGGTTAGTCCTTTCACAAACACACATAGCAAGCCTCAGATAAGCCCACATGTTAGTGAAGCAATCCCAAAGTCACTTAATAATAAGCAGATCTGGCAACCCAAGGTTCTCATCGTCAATCATCTTCTGGCTCTGAAAACACATTCATTTTTTTTGTGTCTTAGCCACTTACCAATCTCCCGTGCACAAATCTGCAATTTCCTGTGAAACAACAGTCTCTTCTGCCCCCCTGCCTGACTTCCGCATTCTCACATTTTCTTCTCATTTTCTCATCAAAGTAAACCATAAAACATTAAAAACACACACGAACAATCACACGAAAGACCAGACAAATAAACTGCAGTTATTTATTTAATGTATTTATTTTGTTTTATTATAATTAGAGGTTATTTTATCTTTTATATTTCTTTAGGGGTTATTTTACTTTATTTTTGGACTGATTTTGAGTTGAGGTATTTTGGTTATTATCACACTAAAGTTTATCCTTATTATATTAGCGCCATTTATCTTTATTTTAAGGTTATCTCTCGTTATAACCTTTATTCTCTATTTTTTGCCTTGGTGATTTTTTTTTTTTCTCTGTGTCCCTTCTTCTGTTGATAGGTTATCCTAACCTGTAGCTTCTTTGTTTTTTGTCTATTCTCTCTTCCTGTTTCTTTCAGCCTTAAGGTTAATTCTTATCATAACCTTATCATCTCCTATTCTTTGTTTTTTAATTTTTTTTATCTCCGCGGTCACCAGCCGCTGTATTTTCCTGGGGTATCCTACTGCGGTATGCCCGTGCACTCTTTGTGGGTCCACTTTACGCAGTAGAAAGGCACTTCTTTTTGCGGACTCGAACCGGGACCCGCCAAGCTTTGCCTCGTCCGCAACCTATTTGGACTTTATGGTGTCTAATGCTTGACTTTCAACTATTTTACGCATATTCTTAGACCGACCGCGGACCAGAACTTGGCATCATTATTAATTAAATTTACTCACTTCAATCCGCCTGTGGGTTGGCTTCGCCACTCTCCGGTTCCGCTCCTAGCACCTCCGGACTGCCTCACTTCCACAAAGCTGACCCACTGGGGATGGTGGGGGAGGACTTTTTTGCAGCTGTGCTCATTCGCTGTGGTCCCAGAATGCCGGAAGCAGGCAGGAGACGTATCTGGACTCCCTGTAGCTCGGGCGCAAAGTATGTTAGAAAAATCCTTCTTAACCTTCAGTCAAAAAAAAGGCGGGGTCAGAGTGAAAGCAAATTTAATTACACTGGCCAATGGAGAACAATACAAAAACAGTCTCAGAGCCTATTTGCGCATCATTCTCACTCAAACACAAATTGCTCAGTTCTTTTAAGCCCTTCGTTATCTGAGAGGTGGAGGAGAAAATGTCCATGGTGATTGGTTCAGTGCATCTGGTCAAAACTTGTTGCACAGATTATCTCTTTCTCAGGAACCATGACACTCAATCAGCCCCAGTCACACAGGAGCCGTACAAAATGAACTAAAACAAAACAATAACAAACTCCAGCTTCATTCTTGACACTTTCACACAGACTCTGAGACAAAGCAAATCACAAATATGAAACTTTTCTATCAGTTTTCAACTCGCATGAATATAGAAAATTAGAAAATTTTAATTTTTTAAAATTGGATTATATTCATAGTATTCTAAAGAATAAGGAAGCATACAGGAAATTGTCTCTTATACCTGCCAGGTGGATCATAGTGAAGAATGCATCTGTTTTCTGATTGTTGCAGGAACAGGTTGGTGAGAACGTTTAGCTGGTTGGTGTTGGTGGTTCGGTTCCTGTTCTGCTCCTCATGGATGAATAGCTGATGTAGCTCTGTGGAGACCTGCCGTTGATGGTCTGTGCTGAGTGCTGAAGAATAAAGAGCCACGTAGAAGTCCACATTCTGAGTCTGAGGACTTTTATTGGGCCTTAAGGCTAACTGAACTAGCCTCATCCTGCTAGCTCTGACCGTCAGCAGCCACGTCACAACATCTGGAGAAAGTAAACAAACCATAAAGATGTTTTCAGGTCAGCATCTGAGAGAGTTGGTCAGAGAGCGACTGGCTGCTGCTGCTGAAGAAATAATAAGAGTTTGAACTAATCACCAACCAGTACGAGGAAGAGATCGATCGTCAGTGCAGACTGCTGAATATGCGCTGGTGCTCTCAGATAAAAATCCACAGAATAGGTATGTGGGACTATAATGGTCTGAATGAGGCTTTAGAAAACTCTGGATCTGTTTTTCAATCACGGTTGTGTCTTAAATGTGCAATCTCTTGTTTTTAAATCCTAAATTTGACACATTTTTTTTTCCTTTTTCATTTGTAAAGTGAAACTGTCTTTTTCTGACTTTTTTGTCTTTGTTCCTCCAGATTTCTCACAGCAACCTGAATGTAAAGCGGAGGAAGTTGTGACTGAGCAGCAGCTCTGGAACCAGGAGAGGAGCTCTGTCCTGGACCAGGAAGAACCAGAAGCTCCACAGGTTAAAGAGGAACAGGAGGAACTGTGCATCAGTCAGGAGGGAGAACAGCTGGTAGTGAAGCTGGAGGCCGATACCTTCATGGGGACTCTTGTTTGTGAGGAAAAGCAGCAGAGTGAAGCAGAACAAAACAGTGAGCAGCTCCTCTCTCACAACTCTGCTGGAACTGAGATCCAAGATGAGGAAGGAAGCCAGCATGTAGACTCAGGATCCATTAAAGAAGAAGAAGAAGAACCCAAACCAAAGAAGAGACGACTGAAAACAGGAAGTCACAGTAACAGTGATGACGACTCTGTGACCTCAGAGACTCTGTGTGAGAATGAAACGGGTAAAAAGTTAGAAAATGTTCAGGTTGAGTCTTTGAGAAACTGTCCTAAAATAAAATAATAATATTATATTAATATTTTCAATAACTCCATGAATCTGACGTACTTGTACTGGTCTCGGTTTGTGTTTGACTTTGACTGATCTAACCCAGTGGAAAAATAATTTAAACTCTTTGACTATACAGTTATACAGTGAATCTGGAAAGTCTTCACAGCGTGTCACTTTTTCCACATTTTGTAATGTTACAGCCTTATTCCAAAATGGATTAAATTCATTTTTTCCTCAAAATTCTACACACAATACCCCGTAATGACAACGTGAGGTTTTTTTTTTTTTTTTTAGATTTTTGCAAATAAAAATAAAAAACTTAAGAAATCACATGTACATAAGTATTCACAGCCTTTGCCATGAAGCTCATAATTGAGCTCAGGTTCATCCTGTTTCCACTGATCATCCTTGAGATGTTTCTACAGTTAAGCTGTAAATTCAGTTGATTGGACAGGATTTGGAAAGGCACACACCTGTCTATAAAAGGTCCCACAGTTGACAGTGCATGTCAGAGCACAAACCAAGCATGAAGTCAAAGGAATTTTCTGTAGACCTCCAAGACAGGATTGTCTTCAGGCACAAATGTGGGGAAGGGTACAGAAAAATTTTTGCTGCTTTGAAGGTCCCAATGAGCACAGTGGCCTCCATCATCCGTAAATGGAAGAAGTTCAGAACCACTAAGATTCTTCATATACCTTTCCAGATGTCTAAACTGAGCCATCGGAGAGAAGGGCCTTAGTCAGGGAGGTGACCATGAACCCGGTGGTCACTCTGTCAGAGCTCCAACGTTCTTTAGTGGAGAGAGAAGAACCTTCCAGAAGGACAACCATTTCTACAGCCATCCACCAATCAGGCCTTTGAGGTAGAGTGGCCAAATGGAAGCCTCTCCTTAGTAAAAGGCTCATTGGAGCCCACCTGGAGTTTGCCAATAGGCACCTGAAGGACTCTCAGACCATGAGAAACAAAATTCTCTTGTCTGATGAGACACAGATTGAACTCTTTGGCGTGAATGCCAGGCGTCATGTTTGGAGGAAACCAGGCACCACTCATCACAAGCCAATACCATCCCTACAGTGAAGCATGGTGGTGGCAGCATCATGCTGTGGGGATGTTTTTCAGCAGCAGGAACTGGGAGACTAGTCAGGATAGAGGGAAAGATGAATGCAGCAATGTACAGAGACATCCTGGATAAAAACCTGCTCCAGAGCGCTCTTGACCTCAGACTGGGGTGACGGTTCGTCTTTCAGCAGGACAACAACCCTAAGCACACAGCCAAGATGTCAAAGGCGTGGCTTCAGGACAACTCTGTGAATGTCCTTGAGTCTTCCAGCCAGAGCCCAGATTGGAATCCAATTGAACATCTCTGGAGAGATCTGAAAATGGCTGTGCACCGACGCTTCCCATCCAGCCTGATGGAGCTTGAGAGGTGCTGCAAAGAGGAATGGGCGAAACTGCCCAAAGATAGGTGTGCCAAGCTGGTGGAATCATATTCATAAAGACTTGAGGCTGTAATTGCTGCCAAAAGTGCATCAACAAAGTTTTGAGCAAAGGCTGTGAATACTTATGTACATGTGATTTCTTAGTTTTTTTATTTAAAAATCTCAACAAAACTTTTTCATGTTGTCATTATGGGGTATTGTGTGTATAATTTTGAGGAAAAAATGAATTTAATCTATTTTGGAATAAGGCTATAACATTAAAACAAAATGTGGAAAAAGTGAAGAGCTGTGAATACTTTGCAGATGCACTGTAGTTTGCTCTTCAAATGAGTTTTTGTTTTGCTTCAGTGTACCAGGTGGAATAATTGTCTGCTCTAGCCAGTTAGCCATTAGCCCCTGCTGGCAACTCCAACAGGAATCAATGCAGTATGTGGTTATTTGTGTATAAAAACACCATAGTGACATGTTCAGAAATAGAAGTTGGACCGACTAGAAGAGACATATAAAAGAGAAATTACTAATAAATAGTACATTTTATATTACTGTTGATGTGCTGGGAACGGGCTCATCGTCACGTCACAACTGGTGACATATCAGAAATGTGAGTGAGATCATGGTGGACCCTAATAAACCAACAGGGTTGTTTTTTGGAATATTTTTGAGAGCCACTCCAGATAGACAAATTAATGTGTAAAAACACTTAAAAATTTAAAGTTTTCATCCTGTGTCCCCTTTTAGACCTCAGGGAACCGTGTTAGCATTTGGAAAAATAATTTTGTCCCCTTTAAATTACTTGTTGAATCTGAAACAGATTCATCACTGCTGTAATTATCACATGCAAGGATAAGAACTATTGGTTACCAGGTGGTGACTTTTTGGCCAGTCAGTGCTTTTTTTCTTTCTGGTTTTTCTACTACTAGCATTTCCTGTGTCTCTTTTTCCCACCAGATGCTCCACAGCTACATGACTGTAAGGAGGAGGAGGTTCTCACTGTCCAGCAGCTCTGTAACCAGGAGAGGAACTCCAGTCTGGACCAGGAGGAACAAGATGCTGCACAGGTTAAAGAGGAAGAAGAAGAACTCTGTAGCAGTCAGGAGGAAGAAGACATTGGACTGAAACAAGAGACTGATACATTCATGGTGACGCCTACTGATGAGGACAATGACAAGAGTGAAACTGAAGCAACCGGTGAGCAGCTCCTCTCTCACAACTCTGCTTACACTGAGAGCCAAGACCAGGGAGCAGGTAAGAATGTAAAGCCAGGATCAAGTAAGCATGAAGAGCCAAAGAAGAGACTTGACAGAAACAGAAGTGATCGTAACAATGTAGACAACTCCTCCATGTCAGAGAATCAGTGCGATAATGACACAGGTGAAAAGTCTGTAAAATGTTCTGATAATGACAAAGACTGTAAAAATGAGTCCCAGAAGAAGAAACATCACACAGTTAAGTCACATGTTTGCAACACGTGTGGGAAAAGATTTGGGAATAAGAGTGATATATTACGTCATGAGAGAATTCACACAGGTGAGAAGCCATTTTCTTGTGAAACATGTAGGCAAAGATTTAATCAACGTGGTGCTTTGAAAAGACACATGAGAATTCACACAGGTGAGAAGCCATTTTCTTGTGAAACATGTGGGCAGAGTTTTAATAACAGTGGTACTTTGAAGACTCACATGAGAATTCATACAGGTGAGAAGCCATTTTCTTGTGAAACATGTGGGCAAAGATTTAATCAACATAGTATTTTGAAAACTCACTTGAGAATTCACACAGGTGAGAAGCCATTTTCTTGTGAAACATGTGGGCAAAGATTTAATCAACGTGGTATTTTGATAACTCACATGAGAATGCACACAGGTGAGAAGCCCTTTTCTTGTGAAACGTGTGGGCAGAAATTTATTAAACATAGTAATTTGAAATATCACATGAGAATTCACACAGGTGAGAAGCCATTTTCTTGTGAAACGTGTGGGCAAAGATTTTATCAACGTGGTATTTTGAAAACTCACATGAGAATTCACACAGGTGAGAAGCCATTTTCTTGTGAAACGTGTGGGCAGAGATTTAATCAATGTGGTTATTTGAAAATTCACATGAGAATTCATACAGGTGAGAAGCCATTTTCTTGTGAAACATGTGGACAGAGATTTAATGAACGTGGTACTTTGAAAAGACACATGAAAATTCACGCAAGTGAGAAGCTGTAGTTTAGTAAAACATGTGAGAAAATGCTTCATTCATCGTTTTGGTTTATCACATGAGAACTCACTGTTGAGGTGCTGTAGTCCAGTAATGTATGTACATCTTTATTTTCAGGATTAAGTTTCTTTTGTGTGAATTAATTGTTCTTTAAATTTCTGAGGCTTTAATGCAAATATAAATTTTGTATAACAGTCTATTATCGGATAATCTGCTTATTCACTCTGCTTTGGACCCTCAGACCTCTCATCTTTAATGTGCTGGATGCATGGACATCATGAGCATTTTTGATGAGGGGGGCATTGTTGTCAGGGTCTGGAGTGTCCTCCCCACCATAAAGATTAAATGAAGTAGATGGCATTTCCTCAATTTGTGTATTTTAGTAGCTCATTAATTGAATACTTTATTTTGAACATGTGAATAATCCATTAAAATGGTAAACAACAAAAGTGCTTTGTGAACTGATGAACAAAGGAAAAAAGACATTGAAGTGCCTTTCATACGTACACACAGTAAATGTGTGCTTGTGTTGTATCAAATTTTCTTTAAGATCAAGAAATTTTTAGATCAAGAAATACCCCAACTGTCAATGTCTTTTTATCTGTGGAATTAAGGATTTCTTCTATGATTTCTGTTAATGCTAATGATGGAGACCAGTTTGCTCTAAATCCATACTAAATGAAACAGTCATTGTTGCCCACGACAAACTGCTATGATGATACATTTTAATTTTGTTTGAGAATTTTTTTTATTGGAGAATTTACTGCTGACAGTTTGCAGTTTTTTGTTGTTGTTTTTTTTGGTCAGTAAAGCTGTTCTCACTTATACAAAATATAAGCAGTTTTATGTTTTGCATTTTGTTTCCTTACTGTACCGAAAATGAATCAAACCGTGACCTTAAAACCAAGGTACGTACCGAACCGTGATTTTCGGTGTACCGTTACACCCCAATGCAAAAGTCATTCCATGATATAAATCTGGTGACAAGTAGCACTTCACAGTTTTCTCTCTTTTTTTGGTTTACTGTATTAATCCCGGAGGGAAATTACAGCGCATCCACCTGGATGGATGAGGCAGCCACGGTGCAGCACCAATCCCTTCACCATTCACACACACATTCACACCTAAGGCCACTTTACAGTCTCCAATTAACCTAACTTGCATGTTTTTGGTCTGTGGGAGGAAACCGGAGTACCCGGGGTAAACCCACGCAGACACGGGGAGAACATGCAAACTCCCCACAGAAGGGTCACGATAGTCAGGGGTTGGGATCGATCCTGTGACGAGCTGTTCTTCTGACAGTTGTCAAAAATTCTAGAAAAACTTCTGTGAAGGATTAAAAAAAGTTTATAGACCAACACAAACTGCTGTCTGACAGTCAATATGGATTTGTTGTGGGCAACAATGACTGTTTCATTTAGGTCTGATCAGATTCCTCCACACAGCTCTGTCCTTCACCTTCCACTGCCAGGAATTCCTACCCATATTCAACTTCTTCAAGTTTCTCTTTACATTGTCTTTAAATCTGAGCCTTGGTCTACACTGATTGCGCTTGCCCTCGCATAACTGTGAGTAGATTAACTGCCGAGGGAGATGGTGGTGGTCCATCCTCTCAACATGTCCGAGCCATCTCAGGTTCATCTATATTAGCATGTCCTTCATTGATGGTAGGCCAGCTCGTTTCAGCACTTCTGTGTTGGTTTGTCTTTCCATGAGCTATTCATTATGGCTCCAAGGTGTCTCATTATGTTCGTGTGTAGTTTCTTTACCTGCACCCTGTAGACAGTCCAAGTTTCAGCACCGTACAATAGAGTAGCCATTACTGTCGCTCTGTACACTTTGCATTTCACATGGATAGACACATGTCGATTGTTCCACAGTCTCTCCCTCAAGTTTCCAAACACAGCACTCGCTCTTTCCATTCTGAGAGAGAGTTCATCCTCCAGCCTACTGTAGCAATATTTAATAAAATATAGTGTAATAAGGTACAGGAATTATTTATTTTATTTAGAAGTGGGTGTGCATGAGGACAGTTACACAGTCACCCCGACACTCACAAAATAAGAGAGAAAAGCACTCGTAAATAAGGGCACCAGTTCCAAAAGAACAAATTATTAATTAATTAATTTCTGTACCTTCAATTAATGAATCAGTCTCAAAAATTAGTGAGTTCTTTACTGCTGTGACCAGGAAAGCATATATGCAAAGGAAAACACTTCAGCTTCTCTCGTTTACAAGTTTATTAATGAAACTAATTCAGGTTACATGACACTGCATTCAAATGATTTGTAAGCAGTTTCAAATGATCAACAGGTGTCAAATATCACATCAACTGTTAATGGATTCCTGAGCATAAAATCTATAGTTCAACCTTTGTGGAACCAAGAGGAAACCAGATTTTATGTTTCAATTGTATTTCAATGGAAGGCTGAGGTAACTAACAAAATCAGAATGCAATTTTATGGGGAAAATTTACATAAGCTGATTATCTGAAAAAGGACATTTCTGAATTAATCTACAAAAATGAATGGAGGTTACTGGAAAAAATAAGAATTTTCCTTCAGTTTGTAGCTGTGCCCTACGGCTGAGGGACTAATTGTACCATGAAATATTGGTTTTGTTCAATTATAATTGATATTTAGAACATCTCGTTTAAACCCAACAGATAGGAAAGTTGGAGTCTAACTTACGAACAGCTGTCAGAATCAGAATCAGTATGAACTTTATTGCCAAGCATGCTTTTACACATACAAGGAATTTTACTTGACATTAAGGTGCGCTCATGTTAAGCGCTCCCCAATGACGCGGCAGCCGACAGGCGCCTCATACAGTGGGGGTAAAGAGGGGGAGGGGAAGGGGGTGACACATTGGGCAGAGAGAAAAAAGCATAGTTATCAAAATAGAGCTCAAGTGAGCAAGATTATGATCACATAGAAAAAAACCCTCTAATTGCACACTTAGCAGACAATTACAGTTCCACACATTAACAGAGCAAGTTGAGAGAGACCAGTGTGTGTGTGTCAGTCATGTGATATTCATGGATGCAGTGTGTGTGTGAGTCAGTCATGTAATACTGGTGAACAACAAAATTCCTCCCCTAAGCAACGACTAGATGTTATGTCCATGGTATCCTAAACATAGATAACATGACCTCAAGAGTTCATCTCTCTTCAGTGCATGTCAGATGGTAAAATTCCATGCTAGTCACATGATGACGCTGTCCATAGAGAGTTCAGATTGCTGCACATCAGAATGTTTGGGTTAGAGAAAAGCCAAAACTCCCTTCAGCCTTATCTTTTCTCCTGGAGGAATGAATTCTCCCAAGGACGCCAAATCAAGGCCTGATAAGCACAGTACACTTAGAGCATAGAATTTTCACCTCACATGCGATTCTGTGCATCGCAATTTGCATTTACATTCCCAGGCTTTAAAATCATTCCCTGGAGAGCACCCAGTGACTCCGAGATGTTTCCCACCTTCCGATTCAGTTCAACCGCTATCAGCGCTCTCCCCAACTGGTCGAATTGTTGGAGGAGCTTCGCCGGGTCCACATTTTGACTAGCTCTTTCCAACTTCTTTAATTTCCGATACACCAGGAAAACTCCAAGGCCAGACAGCAGAGATCCTGTGATCATGAAGCCAAACAGGTAGATGTCTTCCACATCTTCAATCGAAAGATCACACAGACACATGAGTTTCCGATTGTCCCATGGGTCTCTCACACACTTGGGCTCCCCCGGGCCTGATTTTCTGTTTGAAAAAGTGGTGTCAATTGCATTTAAAGCCCAGCTCACTAATTCCATAATTTTCCGTTTGGATCGAGATGCAGCGAGAAGAAGAGCGAGACACAGACAGGACACAGCAAGCTGGGATCAGTGAAGGGAGGAGAGGAGGGGAGAAGAAATGCGTCTGCTCTCTCTGACAGCCAGAAGAAGAATGTAGCTCCAGATATTCAGCGGTGGTCGGTGCTAGCCAGTGGTATTGTTCGGGGGAGGTTCAGCAGCTCTCCCAGACAGCGTTCGGAACACAGGACTCAACCGGGGGGGGGGGGGCTGCCGGTGGAGTTGGCAGCTAAGCCCCAGGCCAGGCGTGACAACTTTTGGCAACCAGTCCGAATTTTAGAATATCCCCAGCCCACAGGACAGCTAAAGGCTGGAGGAAAAATTTATTTGGGCAGTTTCACTCACCAACACCTGGTTTCTTAATGTTGTCATACATGGATGAGGCAGGGAAAGATGGTCCAAAAATCTCTATCAGTTCACTTTGAAGGCAGGAAAAGTCAAAAAAGTCCAGGAAAAACATTTAACTAGAATAAGCACGGCTTCTGAGGCGAAGAAGAAAAAGGATTTTTTGAAGTCTGACTTCCACATATAGAGGTGAGCTCAAAGGAAAAGGATGGTTTCCTCTCAGTTGCCAGAAGAACAGGCAAAAGCTTAAGTTGCATCTAAAATGCCTTAACCCCCAGTTCTTTTATACGAAGGCCAAATAACCAGACTGAGAGATGAAGTATACTTTCACTTATTTTACTGAAAGCGAGATATGGATACAAGCAGCGCTGGAACACAACTCTTTAGGCAATTCCCCAAGAGAGTGCGTTACCCAAAAAGTGGGCCCTATAGTTTTTATAAAGCTTAACCACTCTCTCGTGCAAGAGGGAGGGGTTTTACCTCATTGTACCAATACACTTCCACTTATGTGGCAGCTCGGCTGTGTGCAGAACTGATTCTAACTGATTTCAGCAAATGACTTATAGGGTGTAAACTAAACTCTGCAGTGTAGCGTGTGAAGCAAGCAGATAAAGAAGTGTGAGACAGAGCAATCATGTCATCAAAAGATGATTTAAGAAACTAGCACAGGACTTGACAAGGTTCAGACACACAGAACATACAGAACTCACAGAAACTTAGAAAAACTGAGCTGCCGGGCGACTCTGTTTGCATTTAACTGAAGCGTGCTGCTGGGTCATAAACATAGGACTGGCAGCAAGACGGACCAAGTATCTTCCATAAAGAGGAGTTCGAATTGGCTTTTGCCCAATGAGGGAAGAGTTCTTTGTCTGTGAACAGCCAATCAAATGCAAGGGCGTTATCCAACAGAGAAGCATCCAGGGGATTGGCTGATAGTCAGAAGACGGACAACAGAGTTTCGGTACACACACACAATTTTAGCTGGAAATTCATTATGTACTCAATATAAAATCTAACTAGCTTCAGTGACTCAAAACTAATATTCAGTGACTAGGTACTTTTTATAAACGTGTCCTTATATAATTGACACACATCAGAATAAGATTAATCGACATTCCAAAATGCAATCACAATGAAATCAAGAATTAATGAATTATTGCAAACCATTATTGTCCATTACGAGGGCGATCATCTTCAGTGTCCAGAGTTATTCTGAGGAATGTAGACTTGGAAAAGTGTTAATGTTCAGTCAGAAATAAAGTTCCAGATTGCCCAAGTAATGAAACATATTACGTAGATGTCCACTAGGAGGTACTGTTGAGCTGTAGATAATTTTTAGGTCTTGGTATGTGAAGAGGGGGCAGCCTAGAGAGTTTTATGGACCCTCTGAAAAGGCTCCAAGAGTTTATCAGCATAACCTGATGGGTTAAGGAGTGAAATTTGGAAGTTTATGACTTTTTAAGAGTATTAGTTCCTGGTATGAACGGATGCTCTCAGCGTGAATTGTCTGGTTGGGGTTTGACTCCAGAAGTTTTATAGTGCACTTAATCCTTTAAAAGCAAGTCCTTATCAGGTTTCTCTCATTATCATAGCAGTCTGTCGTGGGCGAGAATGACTGTTTCATTTAGGTCTGATCAGATTCCTCCATGCAGCTCTGTCCTTGGCCTTCCGCTGCCAGAAACACCTGTCTGTATCCAGCTTCTTCAAGTTTCTTTTTACAGTGTTTTTAAATCTGAGCTTTGGTCTACCCTGATTGCGTTTGCCCTCGCATAACTGTGAGTAGAGTAACTGCCGAGGAAGTTGCTTGTGGTCCATCCTCTCAACATGTCCGAGCCATCTCAGGTTCGTCTGTATTAGCATGTCCTCCATTGATGGTAGACCAGCTCGTTTCAACACTTCTATGTTGGTTAACTTGTCTTTCCATGAGATGTTCATTATGGCTCCAAGGTGTCTCATCATGTGTGCATGGAGTTTCTTTACCTGCATTCTGTAGACAGTCCAAGTTTCAGCACCGTACAATAGAGTAGCCAGTACTGTCGCTCTGTACACTTTGCATTTCACACAGATAGACACATGTCGATTGTTCCACAGTCTCTCCCTCAAGTTTCCAAACACAGCGCTTGCTCTTCCCATTCTGAGAGATAGTTCATCCTCCAGCCTAGCATTCTCTGAAACAGTACTCCCTAGATACTTGAAAGTCTTGCACTTGACTAGTGGCTTTGTACCAATGCTGATCTCTTCTGGTAGTGATGTTGATAACTGGAACTTTGGTGGTTGATAAAGGCACTCTGTCTTCTTGATGTTGACTTTGAGGCTGAATTGGTTAGCTGCTCTTGCAAATTCCTCCACTAACTCAACAACTGACAGAGCGCGCATGTGTCGGCGTCTGTTTGAATCCTCGGTCACTCTTCCACAGGCTGGTTATTTTATATCTGTTTTTGTTTATTCTACCTACTCCGTTTTAAATTTTTGTCTTCTTTTTTTCTATTGATATTAACTTTCTATCTAGTGATATTAACTTTTTAAACTGGAGCTAGAACTTCATTTATCATCTGTATTGATCATACAGCTCCCAACGTCTGGACCGTTTGTTTTTAGTCAAAAATGGACATGACAGTGCCTGGGGATGATAAAATTCTACAGAACGCACAAAAGAAAATTGCTGACCTGGTGGAGGATATCCGACGACTCTCTGATGAACTGCAGCAGAAAAACGCGCTCCTCTCCAACTTCGGCTTACATCTTCCTCTGCTGTCACAGACGATGAGTCTGTTAGTGGCCCAGGAGTCAAAAAAAACGGTCTTGAGTGACTTAGCCCTCCGAGACACAGTCACCTGGGACCCCTCCGCCTGTCCACGGCCCTCGTCCTGCTCAACGCCGAATCAGATGGCCTGGTCTGAGGTGATGGTCTGGGGCAGGAAAAGGGCCTCAGGCGCGTCAACCCTCCTCTGCCCATCTCCAACCGCTATGAGGCTCTGGCAACGGCTGATAATCCACCTTCCACTGATGCTCCAGCTTCATCGGTTCCAGTTCGCCCGGGCTCCACACAACACGCAGCCCCCGCTGATGTCGCATCCGTCCCTTCACTGGAAGACCTGGTGGCCTTTCCTCCGCTGAGGACTGACAGCAGTGGGGTGGCTGGCATGGCCCCAGCTGAGCCACAGCAGCTCCAGCCCCGTTCTGGAGAGTCCTGTGCCCGACGTATGATCCTGGGGGAGGCTGTTCGCTGGCACTCCGGGAGGCCACACTGCAAGGAGCAGTCGGGGAATCCCTCCTCCTGTTCTTCGCTGCCCTGCTCATCGGCTGGTGAGGTAAGGGGCACCACCTGCCCCAACGACGGGAACCCCACTCTGCCGCCACCTTACTGCACTGACTCTCGCCGAGGGACCCTGCAACCCCCAACGTCCCACCCGCTTTTTCCTCCAACCATGATGATCGTCGGTGACTCCATCATCAGGCACATCTGGAATTTTAACTCTATCACTCACTGTTTCCCAGGAACTACTGTCCCCGACCTGTTAGAAAAGCTCCCGGATCTGCTGCAGTCACAACCTTCTTCCATCACACGGATGATTATTCATGTAGGGACTTACAACACCACCCTCAGACAGTCTGAAATCACTAAAAATGACTTCTGCAAACTTTTTAATATTTTATCAAACAGTGGAAATTCTGTTTTTATTTCTGGCCCCATTCCCACACTGCGCCATGAATCAGACCATTTTAGCCATATTATTGTCCTCTCAACTTGGCTTAAGTCCGCCTGCAGCAGCAACATTAATTTTATTGACAATTTTAACTTGTTTTGGGGCCGCCACAATCTCTGTAAATCTGACGGCATACATTTAAATGCATCAGGTAGCTGGCTTTTAGCAGCAAACCTGATGCATATCATTCAAACCACAACACGCAATTGACTGTTTACATCCCACGACCCTCCCCTCCAGATCCATTCACATCTCTTACCCCCAGTAAGACTATCCAGCACGAGTCCCATTTTTGTCAGTCTCCACTATCTGGTCTGGAAATTAATTCACTACCCACCTTCCCCATTAGGACATTGATCACAGACAGACCTCCATCCATAAAACATACAGTTTACAAGAACTCACGCCCACACTGCCTATTTTCTGTGGATCAGTCTCCTAACAATAATCCACAGAAAACAAATTACCCACCCATAAGTAACTCACCACCTACCCTAAATATGGCTCTTTTAAATATACGGTCACTCACTAACAAGACTTTTATCATCAATGACCTGATTTTAGATAATAAGATTGACTGTTTATTTTTAACAGAGACGTGGCTTGGCACAGATGCACCAGCGGTTCTCACTGAGGCCTCCCCACCAAATTTTAGTTCAGTTTTTTCCATAAGAAAGGGCAGGAAGGGTGGGGGTACTGCATCAATTTTTTCTTCCTCACTTGCAGGAAAGCAAATTTTACTTGATCAATAAACCACATTGGAGCACCACACTTTTGTCTTTAGAAGCCCTGCAACTTTATGCGTCACAGTTTACAGACCACCCAAATACTGCCCTGTTTTTAGTAATGAGTTCTCTGAGTTGTTATCAATAATCCACTCCTCATATAATTTCATTCTCATTTCTGGTGATTTTAATCTACACCAGTGGTCCCCAAACTACGGCCCGCGGGCCGGATACGGCCCGCCTCCACATTTGGCCCGGCCCCCTGAACAATACCAGAGACGCTTACCCCTACCCCCCTCCACCCCCTCCTGCACAGAGCTTTTCCCGCACCTCGCTTCAAGTCGGCCGAGCGCCGTCTCGTTCCCCTGCTGAGCGTGTGCTCAGCCATGCATTCTGAGCCATGGATTCTCTGTATCACTGTATAAAGAGCTGACTGTTCATGCCTCACTATCGCACTTAGAATTCGCTCTTACACAACTGCTCAGAGCTCTCTCACAGAGCGCTGGGTGAGCCTCGTGATGGAGGAATAAAACACCTTTAATCTTCGGCTTGCTGTGTCCGCCTGCACTGATTTTTCCTCCTCACTGGTAAGCGTGATGATTTTTTTTTTTTTTTTTTCAGTCTGGCCACGCGATCAAGACTAATACACGCATAGAACGTGACATTCTATTCCACCCTTCTGCAGTCTGTGCCCCTATCTGAACCCCCCCCCCCCCCTCAGAAAAAAAAAATCCTAGAGTCACCCCTGTCAAATAAAATGGAATAATGGTGAAAAGGTTTGGTAAGAGAAAAATTGATTCAGAATGCAGGGTATTTAACCTTTAACCTTCAACTTTAACAAGTTGAGCTTTTACCTGTTAAAATTGTGCACGGCACAACACAAAGTTAATGTTCCATGGACTTGTTTCTGTGAAGAACCCAGAGAGGGTTATTTGGTTATTATTTATTTCATAAATAGTGTTATTTATTTTCTGACTTTTTTTCCTGTGAAGATCCCGGAAAGGGTTATTAATATTGGGTCATTTGTGGCTTTCTGGAAAACAATAAATGTTTACGTTTAGGCACCCGTCCAATCGTCACACTTTTTCTGTTACCAACTGACCCCAGCCCCCATCAGAAAAGGCAAAAGTTATGTGGCCCTCACAGGAAAAAGTTTGGGGACCCCTGATCTACACATTGATAAGCAGGGCGACTATATGTCAGAAGATTTTAATGACCTGCTCACATCCATGAATTTTTTTTTTTTTTTATTTAAGTTTTTGTAAAGGGTATACAGGTCATTACAGCATTGCATTGTTTACATTTTCATCACATGTTCCCTTATTTTTTGCTATTTGACAACATTGGTAGGATAGTTATTACAACAACCCCCCCCTTTTTTTTTTTAAAGTGAAAGAAAAAGTGAAGTTAAGGAGAATTAAATAAAAAACAAACGAATAAACAAATAAACAGAACAGCAAAAAACAAACAAACAGAAAATTAAGTAATTAAAAGTAAAAGAGCACTGAGTAGCCTTGGAACAAAGAGTGGTGCCATTATTGAAATGGTATTTGTTAAAGATTAGATCTAATGGAAGACACATATGCGATCCAGGGTTGCCAAAAGTTCATGAACCCATCCATGTCCTGTCTCAGTGCGAATGTCAACTTTTCCATCGAGTAAATGTCTTGAATCACGTTAATCCAATCTTCAGGTGTAGGACAGTCCTTCAGCATCCATTTTTTAGTTAGGGCTTTTTTACTTGCCAATATTAAAACATTGAATAAGTATTTATCTCCTCGTCTTTCCAGTGAGTCCGGTAATAAACCCAAATACAAAGTTACAAAAGAAAAGGGAACTGTTATTTTGAATATTTTCCCCAATATTGTCTGTACATTGGTCCAATATTGGTGGATAACTGGGCATGACCAAAACACATGAAAATGATTTGCAGTCTTTTCACCACACAAGCGCCAATAGTTCAATCCCTTATGGGTAAATTTGTTTTGTGCAGGTGTTCTGAAAAATCTTACCAAATTTTTCCATCCAAATTCTCTCCACTGCAGGGATGAGGTACTTTTCCATTGCTGTTTATTTAGCTTTTCCCATATTTCCAATTGTAAAGTGAAATTCCCCTCTTTTTCCCATCTCTCTTTTATATACGATGTGTTGTCTCCTTTTAAGTCTTGAAGACCTTGATATATTTTAGAAATGTATCTGATCCCTGGGATCCCTTTATATGCCATTAAGAAGACCTTCAGAACACCTGACTGGGCCCTTTCCAAATCCTCCTTTTTAAGTATATTGTTTATGTGGTGTCTAAGCTGAAAGAACCTGTATAGATCTTGATTTATTAGACCTTGTTTTTTCAAATCTTCAAAACTTCTTAAAGTTTGCCCCTTAAAAAAAAAAAAATCGTAATATTTTATCAGCCCTTTCTCTTTCCACTCTTTAAATCTAGTGTCTGTTTTATTGGGGGTAAAGTCTTGATCATAGGCAATCCATTGCAGAAGTTGATAGGGCTCTTTAGCTTGATTCTCTCTGACTATCTTAAACCAAATTTTTAGCGGGGTCTCTATCCACGGGTTAGTGTTATTCAGGAGTTTAGTTAAGGCATTGTTCCCTATTATCGCCTGTAGGGGGATGTCACTTGTTATTTGGCATTCCATCTCCTTCCATTGTGCAGTGTAGACTGGGTTACATATCTCTACTAAAGTTTTAATTTGTGCAGCTATAAAATAGTCCCTGATATTTGGCAGTGGGAGCCCACCTTTGTCTTTGTTTAGCTGTAGGGTTCTATATCTGATTCTAGGTCTCTTACCCTGCCATATGAATCTTGAGATCCTTCTGTCCAGTTCCTGCCATGTTTTTTTGGGAGGTTCTACCGGTATTGTTTGGAAAAGGTATAGAAGACGTGGAAGTATATTCATTTTGACTGCTTCAATTCTTTGAGCGGTACCTAAGAATGGTATCATATTCCATCTTGCTAGGTCAGATTTTATTTTTGTCACCAGTGGATCATAGTTTAGTGTTATAATTTTGTCGAGTTGTTTCGGGATATTGACCCCCAGATATTTCATAGAATCCAACTCCCAGTTAGTTTTGAGTTCATTTAGTGAAAAATGATTTGGGTCATAGTTGAATGTTAAAACTTGGGTTTTATGCATGTTTAATTTGTACCCTGATAAATCTCCATAGTCTGAAAAAACTGAGATTAGATCTGGTAGAGAAGTGTCTGGCTGCCCTAGGTATATTAAAATGTCATCAGCAAAGAGTGCTATTTTATGTTCTTTCTGACCAAGTGTAATACCTTGAATTTCTTGATTTTGTCTTATCCATTGGCTCAGAGGTTCTATGAAGATTGCAAAGAGCAGTGGAGACAGGGGGCAGCCTTGATGACATCCTCTTTCCAGCTCAAAAGATGATGATAAATTACCGTTAATCCTTATTTTAGCTGTTGGTTTTTTATATAATGCCTGTATAGTTCTAATGAAGTTGTTATGAAAATTGAAACTGGATAAGATTTTATAGAGGAAAGACCAGTCAACCGAATTGAATGCTTTTTCAGCATCTAATCCCAATATGACTGCATTTAAGTTATATTTTTTTATATGATGAATTATGTGTAAAGTGCGTCGAATGTTGTCTTGTGTCTGTCTTTGTCTTATAAAACCTGTTTGGTCTAAGTGAATTAAGTCTGTCAGTATGTTTTCTAACCTTTTGGCAAGGATAGTGGTAAAAAGCTTATAGTCCTGATTTAATACACTGATTGGTCTGTAGTTGGAGCAATCTAGTTTATCCTTTTCAGGTTTAGGTATGACTGCAATGACCCCTTCTCTCCAGGAGGGGGGGATTTCCCCTGTGTGGAGGACGTAGTTAAATGTTTTCAGGAGGAGAGGAGATAGTTGCTGTTTAAAGGTTTTGTACCATTCTGCTGTATGGCCATCTGCTCCTGGGGATTTGTTAGCTTTAAGTTTCATAATTGCTTTTTCCAATTCTTTAGGTTGTATTTCTGACAGTAGGGTTTTATTTTGTGATTCCGTAAGTTGGGGAAGGTTTAATGTGTTTAGGAATGTCTCGGATGCGTTTTTATGTTTTTTGTGGGAGTATACGTTCTTGTAGTAATTCTCGAAGCTTTTAAGAATATCCTGAATTCTGAATTTTATTTCCTTTGATACTGGGTCTCTGATTTTGTAGATTGCTCTTTCCGTTTGTTGTTTCCTCAATTTATAGGCTAGTAATTTTGCCAATTTACTGCCTGCTTCATAGTGTTTTTGTTTCAGAAATGTAAGTTTCTTCTGGATTTCTATTGTGTAGATCTCATTTATTTGATTTTTAATTTCTTTGATCTTGAGTGAGCCATTAGAATGAGTGTTATCTTTGTGTTCTTTTTCTAGGTTCTTGAGCTCTGACTCTAGTGTGGTTAGTTTTTCTTGTCTCAGTTTCTTTTGGGTTGCCAGTTTTGCAATAATTTTTCCCCTTATTACAGCTTTGCACGCATCCCACAGTATTAAAGGGGATACTTCTCCATTATCGTTTTCTTCCAAATATCTGAGAATATCTGATTCCAATTCATCTTTCAGTGGCCCTTTGAGGATACTTGAATTCAACCTCCAGGAAAATGTATTATTTGTGTATTTTTGGATGTTTAAATCCATATAGATCGGACTGTGGTCGGAGAGATCCATCAGTCCTATTTTACATGTTTTTACTCTTCCAATGTCTCTACTAAACATAAAAAAGTAATCAATCCTTGAGTAAGATGAATGTGGCGTTGAATAAAAAGTATAATCTTTTACATTGGGGTTGAATTCCCTCCATACGTCACAGATTCCCATTTCTTTTAGTAGCATCCGAGTATTCCTATTTTGGGTGTTATTTTGATGTGAAGAATTACCTGTTGCATCCCAGTATGGATTCAGTCTTAGATTGAAGTCTCCACCACATATCACTAAACCTTGGGCTTTAGTTATCATTAGGTCGAATACATTTTTATAAAATTTCCATTTAGCCCCTGGTGGTGCATATATATTCAGCAGGGTGATATCTTCTCCCTCTAGCCGCCCAGTTACCAAACTGTACCTCCCTTCTTTATCTTTGTGTTCTGATTTTTTTTCAAATGTAATTTTGGTTGATATCAATGTCGCTACTCCCCTCCTCCTCCCTGATTTATATGAAGATGAAGAGATCATTTTAAACCCTTGTCTACTGAGTTTAGTGTGTTCCATGTCTGTTAGGTGGGTTTCTTGTAAAAATACTATTTCTGCTTTGTCTTTTTTCATTTTGCGTAGAATCTTGGATCTTTTAACTGGATTCAGGATCCCTTTCACATTATATGAGGCTATTTTGGTTACACCCTGTTTCTTCATTGTATTTTCTTATTTAGTATAACAGTGTGGTGGCCCTCTTTTTTGCTACTCAGAAACTGAAAGATCATTAAGAACATAAAAAACATTAAGTACATAATGAACGAAACTTTGAAACAAAAAACTGTCAAAAAAAACTTCCTGAGCTGGGGTCTCTTTAAAGACCCTGTAAGAGCCCTGATGGAGTATGGGCTCTGAGGGAAATTCCTCAAACTCTGTTACGTGCTGAGGGCCCTCTCTTACCCCTGTAAGTTGTCCCATGTTTTTAACGTGAATTTCAGATCCCAATCCGAATTTGTAATGATTTTTTTTTTTTTAATGCCTATACTCTATGAGCTTGTGTGCACCCTCCCACCCCCATCACAGCAAACATTCACTCTAATACAGTATTTGTTAGTGTGGGGAAAACATGTGGGTCATTGTTACATTTTTATTTTAACATGATTTTTTTTTTTTCCCTTTAAATTAAGAAGACATTTGTTTCTAATGCTAAAACTGCTCCATGAAAGGTTTTACCACATGCTGATTCTGCATCTTCTTTAATGTTTGTTACCTTGTAGGAGGGGGGATGGAAGTGCAGAGTGACTGTAGAGAGAAAGGAAAAAAAAAAAAAACCCAAAAAGGTCGCTATTCCTTTCTGGTACTGGAAAGCTTATCTTTGTAGCTCTGGGGCTGGGTGTTCCCGCTGCTGGCCCGTGGATTTTGAAGGTCTCTGAGTGGACCACGTTTGAGCTCTGATTTTCACGCTCAGATCCGCTGCGGGTTTAAACACCGTTACCGGGAGTCCTCTTCTTGCCATGTCAGATGTTGCTTCTTCCGCTGAATTGTAGAGACATGACTCTTCCCCGTAAAAGACCCTTAGCTTCGCCGGAAATGGCGTCTGAAAGCGTAGATTCTTTTCCCGTAAAACCTTTTTGGCGTCGTTATATTCCCGTCGCTTTTTAAGAACTTCAGGGGCGTAATCGTGTTCCACGAAGACTTTTCTTTCTTGATGCATAAATCCTTTCTTCTGCCAAGCCCGTCTTACAACTTCTTGTTTTATTTTGAAGTCGGAGAATCTTACCAACACTGAACGTGGGGGCGCTTCCGGGGCTGGCTTTGCGGCTAATGTGCGATGTGCCTTTTCTATCTTCAAATCGGTGGATTGTGGAATATTCAACTTCTCTCTCAATAAGGATTCCACGCATTCTGCCACTGTGTTGAAACCATCTTCAGCTCCTTCTTTCAGACCGTGAATTCTGATGTTGTCCCGTCTCTGTCTTCCTTCTTGGTCGGCTAGCTTAGCCTCCAGCCTTGACTGTTTTCTGTGTAAATCCAGTACAGAATCTTCAAGCACTTTTATTCTGTCTTCAGCTTCCAAGATTCGGTTTTCGGCCTGGTCCAATCTGCTGTTCGCCTTTTTTAGATCCTCTCTGAATTCAAGAAATTCGGCCCGAAATCGTCGTAATTCGTCAAATAGCGATTTCAAGCTAATCCTTTTGTTAGCTAGGCCCAGGCACTCGTCTTCTGAACGGAGGTCTTCTGGTTCCGATTCTGCGGCTGCTGTGCGTCCTGATCTGGGGAATGTCAGTTTCCTCTGCTTTTGGTTAGGCATGGTGTTATTGTCTTTTGAATTTTAATCTTCCAAAAATCCGTTAGGTCTGATTTTGAGGAGGTTTTCCTTGGATTGAGTCTGGGAGTTTCACCGTTAGGTTGCTATCACCATGGCGTCCAGACCAGAAGTCTTCCACATCCATGAATTTTACTCAACATGTCATGCAGCTGACTCACAACAGGGGACACACTCTGGATCTTGTCATTAGCCATGACCTGCCCATGAGTGTGTCCTCTGTTGTTGACTTGGCTGTATCTGACCATTATTGTGTGTTTTTTAACATCACTGGTTTTATGCAACAGGAGACCTCGGTGCAAACTGTGAGGACGCGCCATCTGACACTTGAAGTGGCTGCTGATTTTATCAAACTCTTACGCAACACTTCCCCAGTTATTTCACCTGCGTTGTGTGACTTTATTGTTGATAATTTTAACAGTGTGGAAGATGTGTTCAATGACGAGACATGAGTGTATTTCTCAGGTTCGGCTTTATTGCAGAACACAATCATCCAACATTCTCAAAAGCAAGAAGAGGCAGAATAATGTTACAGCACACTCTTATACCTCCGGGGGATTAAGAACTCAAGTCACATGGTGCTTCTGCAAACATTTAATCACAATGCAAGTCTCTGAAGATTCACCATTGTCTCTTATTCTCTGGTGTTCCGGGAAACCCCCCAGGGCCTCCTCTGAGACAAGGGCCCGACTTCACACCTCCTCGCCATCTCCTGTCGGCCCCCGTCGATCCAGGCACTTGTTCCTCCAGACGTGAAGCCCCAATCCACATAAGCCATACATTTGTGGGAGATATGAACCAGACATATGTGCCACACTCTTGTGGGAAATATGAACCAAACATATGTGCCACATGACCCCCCCCCCCCAAACGTCTGCATGGGACAAACATACTCATAAATGCATAACATAAAAGACATTACCACATAACCAACAATCAATCCCCCAATCTCTTAGGTCTTAGCTTCCTGCCGAATCTGCTGTAGGCCGGCTTCGCTGCGTCTGCAGCGTCTCCTCGCACCTGGGGATTAGATTTGTTAGCACATCTCTGTGGGAGCTCTGGAGCATGCCTTCTCGGTGGCCTGCCCTGGCGGGGGGCTTTTGCCAACTGCACGCGTTCATCAGCCAGGACAAAAGCGGGCTTAAGTCTGTTTATGCAAATTAGCTCTCTTCTGCCCCCCCAAATCTAGCAAAAAATGCTTCTCATTTTTTTCCAGCACCCTGAACGGTCCATCGTGTGGCGGTCTCAGCCCTGGGCGTTGTGCATCATGTCTAACAAAAACAAACTCTGCGTTTTTCAAGGCCTCTGGCACAAAAACGCGTGGAAAACTGTGATGCACTGGGCCAGGCAGCGTGTTTGATCCTGTGCCGCTCTGCAACAGCTGAGCGGGGGGGCAATTGGGCGCAGGATTTTCCGGGAGAAATTCCCCCGGCAAACGGAGAGGTTGTGCGAACACTAACTCCGCTGGGGAGGCCTGCAAATCCTCCTTAGGTGCAGAACGCAACCCCAATAAAACCCATGGCAGTTTGTCCACCCAATTTGTATCCGTGAGCGATGCTCTGAGGGCTGCTTTCAATGACCTATGAAAGCGTTCACATAAACCGTTGGCCTGCGGGTTATACGCAGTAGTGCGGTGTACCTTCACCCCTAGGTTGCGGGCCATAGACGACCAGAGTTCGGAAACAAATTGAGGGCCTCTGTCTGACGTTATATCTGACGGAACTCCAAAACGCGCGACCCAAGCTGTTAAAAACGCGCGCGCAACCTCTTCCGCTGTTGTTGACGCCAGAGGTACCGCTTCTGGCCAACGTGTGGTGCGGTCCACCATCGTCAAAAGGTGTGTGTGCCCTTGAGACGAGGGAAGCGGGCCCACCAGATCAACATGCACGTGATCGAACCGCTTAGCCGGGATGTGAAAAGGCTCCAAAGGGGCCCTCGTGTGCTTATGTATCTTAGCCCTCTGGCACACTACACAAGCCGCTGCCCATTCCTTGACCTGTTTGCGCAACCCCGGCCAGACAAATTTCTCCCCCACCATCTTGACCGATGCGCATACCCCCGGGTGCGCCAGCGAATGGACAGAGTCAAAAATGCGGCGGCGCCACGCGGCTGGAACCACGGGACGAGGCCGACCCGTGGAGACATCGCATATTAAGGGGGGCATACCTATTTGCTGCACCCTGTGCTCCAGCCTTAACCCTGTTGGTCCAGACTGGAGCGCGCGCACATCCGCGTCACCAACCTGCTCCGCAGCCATGTCTGCATAATCCAAACCTACGTGGACCGGGGCTGCGCGCGCTCCCGCGTCACTGCCCTGGCCCACAGCCACCGAGTCTGCCCCCACGTGGCCTGGCGTTGCCACAGCACGTGAGAGACAGTCCGCCACTACATTGTGTTTGCCTGCAACATGCTGGATATCGGTGGTGAACTCCGATATTGCGGCTAGCTGTCTTTGTTGTCGGCCTGACCAAGGTTCTGAGATCTTGGCCATCGCAAAAGTTAACGGTTTGTGGTCCACAAAAGCGGTGAAACGCCGCCCTTCCAGCCAGAACTGGAAATGGCGGATGGCCAAGTGTAGGGCTAAAAGCTCCCTGTCAAATGCGCTGTATTTACGCTCGTTATCGCGCAGGGATTTGCTAAAGAACGCGAGAGGCTGCCAGGTCCCTGCCACACACTGTTCAATGACTGCCCCCACCGCTAGGTCCGAAGCGTCTGTGGTGAGCGCCAAATGGGCTGTTGGAACCGGGTGCGCTAACAAAACGGCGCTTGCAAGGGCTGATTTGACATGGGAGAAAGCGCGCTCCCGCTTCGGAGACCATTCGACCTTATTAGTGGGTTTTTGTTTTTTTAGTGCCGTGTACAGTGGCTGCATAAGCCGCGCTGCGCTCGGAAGAAACCGGTTGTAAAAATTAACCATTCCTAGAAACTCCTGCAGCGCTTTTATCGTTTGAGGTCGGGGGAAATCTGTTATTGCGCGCACTTTCTCAGGCAGGGGAACCGCTCCCTGTGGTGAAACGTGGTGCCCCAAAAAATCGATTTGCGCCACCCCGAACTGGCACTTCGCTGGGTTAATTATCAACCCGTGCTCTGCCAGTCTCCGAAAAACCGCTGTGAGGTGGGTTTCATGTTCGTCCTCGGACGTGCTGGCTACCAATATGTCGTCTAAATAGACGAACACGAAAGGCAGGTCGCGTAAAACAGCATCCATCATGCGTTGGAAAGTTTGCACGGCGCCCTTTAACCCAAACGGCATGCGCAAAAACTCAAAAAGCCCAAACGGAGTTATTACCGCGGTTTTGGGAATATCCTGCGCGTGCACGGGGACTTGGTGGTAGCCGCGCACCAAGTCTATTTTAGAAAAAATGTGCGCCCCCGCCAAATGAACTGAGAAATCCTGGATGTGCGGAATCGGGTTGCGGTCGTGTGCTGAGACGTTGTTCAACCTGCGGAAATCGCCACAAGGTCGCCACGAGCCATCAGCCTTTGGGACCATGTGTAACGGGGAAGCCCAGGGGCTGTTCGAGCGTCTAATTATGCCCAGTTTTTCCAGGTTGGCAAATTCCTCGCGCGCTATTGCCAGTTTAGCTTAGTCCAAGCGCCGGGTTTTTGCAAAAACGGGCGGCCCAGTGGTGGTGATAAAATGCTCCACCCCGTGTTTGGCCACTGTCGCCGAAAACTTTGGAACTGTAAGTGCTGGAAAGTGAGTGAGCAGAGCATGAAACTTACCACCCACAGCTGTGACGTTGGCGTGTGCAGTCGGCGGAGCCACCCGCACTGTGCAGGGAATAGAATGGAAAGAAAGTGCATTAACCAGGCGTCTATTAGCAAGATCAACCAATAAACCATGTGAGCACAAAAAATCAGCCCCTAACATGTTAAAACTGACTGCTGCTACAATAAAGGTCCACTCGAATGAACGGCCCTGTAAGGACAGACGCATGGTCCTCTCACCGAAGGTCTTAATCGCTGAGCCATTCGCTGCTGATACTGACACCCAGGGAGCTTTGGACGGCATCAACCGTTCCGCGTAGGTAGGCGTGACGAAACTCAGCTGGGAGCCCGTGTCCACGAGGAATTGTTTCCCCGAGTGTGCATCTGTCAGGTAAAGCAGCTTATTTTCTTCTCTGAGGGATGCAGCTGCTACCGGCCCCCCGGTCTTGGCGTTTCCCTGACGCTTGAAGCGGCACAGTGGGAGACATCTGTGCGCCCTCTCCGCAAAACGGCGGTGGTAGAAACACAGGCCGTCTTAAGCTCCGCGTCGCCTGACGCCTGTCGCCGCCGTCGTCGGTTCGTCTGGCGCTGCCACCTCTGGCTCCAAACCATCTCCGGGCGCCGTCCTCTGCTCAGCTGCCGCGGCCGAAACCGCACTCCGCTTGTGGGCGTCGACGAGTCGCTGCGCCTCCTTGCCGAGGCCACGGTAGTCCCGCTTGGCCAATCGGGGTGAGTCTGCCAGGGTCACTCTCACTGCTGGCGGCAGAGCCCGGAGGAAAAGGTGGGCGAAGATAAATTCACCATCCTCGGAGTCTTTCAGTCTCAGCATCTTCACCATCAGGTCTGCCGGTCTGTCGTTCTCCAACTCCGTCAACTCTAGGAGCCCCTCTGCTCGCTGTTGCACCAAGGGGGTGAAATGGCTGATCAGCGCCTCTTTCAATGCGCCGTACTTGTCGGTGTCCGGTGGGTGGTTAACCAGATCTTCCACCCTCTGGACCGTGTGACTGTCCAGCTTCGCCACCACATGGTAGAACCTTGTTTCATCCTTTGAGATTCTCCGGAGGTTGAACTGCGCCTCGACCGCGCTAAACCAGGAGCGCGGGCTGTGCTGCCAGAAATTGGGCAGCCGGAGCGTGGAGGCAGCCATCAGGCTGGCCTCTGATGAGCTCCGCTCGGGAGAATTCTCCCTGCTCATTCTTTGTCGTGGGTCACCAGTGTGGAAGATGTGTTCAATGACGAGACATGAGTGTATTTCTCAGGTTCGGCTTTATTGCAGAACACAATCATCCAACATTCTCAAAAGCAAGAAGAGGCAGAATAATATTACAGCTCACTCTTATACCTCCGGGGAATTAAGAACTCAAGTCACATGGTGCTTCTGCAAACATTCAATCACAATGCAAGTCTCTGAAGATTCACCATTGCCTCTTATTCTCTGGTGTTCCGGGAAACCCCCCAGGGCCTCCTCTGAGACAAGGGCCCGACTTCACACCTCCTCGCCATCTCCTGTCGGCCCCCGTCGATCCAGGCACTTGTTCCTACAGACGTGAAGCCCCAATCCACATAAGCCATACATTTGTGGGAGATATGAACCAGACATATGTGCCACACTCTTGTGGGAAATATGAACCAAACATATGTGCCACAACAGTAAATTAAGATCAACTATTGACAGAGTTGCCCCAATAATCACAAGGACAGTTAGGAATAAACCAAAGCTTCCATGGAGAAATAACCAAATCCAAAAACTGAAGAGTGCAGGATGGCTGAAAGAAAATGGAGGAAAAACAAATTAACTATCAATTACCAAGTACTACAGAATAAATTAAAAATATACAATAATGCAGTCAAGATATCGAGAACTGAGTATTTTTCCAACATAATCTCAACCCATAACAATAACCCTAAAGTCCTTTTTCCAACCATTGATGACTTAATCAACCCAGATTTTAATAAAAACACAAACCTGCCATCCACCTCTCTCTGTGAGAGTTTTGCAGACCACTTCAGGTGCAAGGTTGATTCTATTGGATCCAACATTTTATCTGACCAGAAGTCTGCTTTTAATGGAATCTTGGACTCACCTTTAGCTGAGGAAACGCTGGACTGTTTTGCCCTGGTCGATGCTAAGATGCTTGGTAGAGTTTTCTCCCAGGTAAACTTGACCTCCTGCCTTTTAGATCCGATTCCCACATCACTTTTTAAAACATTTTATGGATTCTTCAAACATGATATTTTAAACATTGAAAATTGCTCTCTTCAGACTGGTGTTTTCCCCGCTGCCCTTTAAAACGGCTGTGGTGAAGCCCCTTTTGAAGAATAATAATTTAGATCCTGATATCCTCAGAAACTATTGACCTGTGTCCAACTTACCATTTTTAAGTAAAGTTTTAGAAAATATTGTTTTTATCCAGTTAAACAAGTTTCTTATGGACCACAACATTCTCGTGAAATTTCAATCTGGATTTAGGACAAACCACAGTACCAAGACAGCCCTTTTAAAAATCGTTAATGATATCAGGTGTAACATGGACTCCCACAAACTGTCAGTCCTGGTGCTGCTGGATCTCAGTGCTGCCTTTGATACAGTAGATCACCACATTTTATTACGCAGACTCAAACACCTGTTGGGCCTCTCAGGTACTGTTCTCGAATGGTTTCATTCCTATCTCACAGATTGTCGCTATTTTGTAAGTATGGATACATGTTCTTCGGCAATCCATGAAATCAAGTGTGGGGTACCCCAAGGTTCAATTTTAGGGCCAATACTTTTTAATCTTTATATGTTACCACTTGGGGATGTTATCAGGAGAAATGGCATCAATTTTCATAGCTATGCTGATGATAATCAATTGTACATTGCCACGTCTCCTGATGACACAAAACCAATTAATGCCCTTTTGAACTGTATTTTAGATATAAAGTCATGGATGGTAGAGAACTTCCTACAGCTCAACCAGGGCAAAACAGAAGTTTTAATCATTGGTCCTGAAGACACGAGAGAGAAACTTCTACCAAAATTGCTAGGTCTAAAACCCATTGTGTCAAGAACCTGGGCGTTCTTTTAGACTCTGACTTTAATTTTATTTCACACATTAAAAATGTAACAAAAATTGGATTTTACCATCTTAGGAATATAGCCAGAATCCGCCCTTTTCTCTCTATTGCCAGCACGGAGGTCTTGATGCATGCTTTTATTATTAGTTGTATAGACTATTGTAATGCCCTGCTCTCTGGTCTTCCTCAAAAAAGATTATCACATCTTCAACTGCTCCAAAATTCAGCAGCACGAGTGTTAACGAGGACCAAGGGACGGGTGCATATTACACCAGTTTTAGAGTTGCTACATTGGCTTCCCGTGCATTTTAGGATCGATTTTAAAGTTCTCTTAGTGGTTTTTAAATGCCTCAGTGGTCTTGGGCCTTCTTATCCATCTGAGCTGCTTTTATCTTATGAGCCCTCATGAACCCTGAGGTCCTCTGGTACTGGCCTTTTAATGGTTCCCAAAGTCGAGACCAAGATGTTTGGTGAAGCTTCCTTTCACTATTATGGTCCTCATCTGTGGAACAGCCTGCCAGAGAGCCTCAGGGCCACAGAGTCAATAGATGTTTTTAAGTACAGGCTCAAGACCCACTTCTTTAATTTGGCTTTTAATAAACCTGTATAACTATTACTGAAGTAGTCATTTATGTTCCATTGTTTTGTGGTTTTTTTGGCACCATTTGACCTTAGATTTTCTCATCTTTTTATTGATGTGTTTAGACCCGAGTTGAGACTACGTGGGGCTTACGGTGTGTCTGGTTCAGTGCATTTAACAGTGTGTCTGCTAAGGTTAATGTTAATATTGTAGCTGCCATGGGGGAAACATAGTGACTAGCATCTTAGATAAGAACAAAGAGCAGAGTTTCCTTGGAGATAACAGGAAGTTGTGAAAGTGTGATCTTTTATGTGTCAGAGAATGCATTGTAGGATCCTTTGTTTTTCAGAGACTGTGAGGGGGGATGTTAAAGGATTAAGGAAGTGAATGCATTGTGACCTTTTATGTGAATGCAATGTGACTTTTGAGCTGTAGGAAGACCTGAGTATTTAAGGGACGAGTTTTGTCTGAGATGTCCTCTTTCTACTATGCTCATGTTGGAGATGTATAATAAACTGCCTGAGACAAATCTACCTCGTCATTTACACACTCCATACTGGTGACCCAAGACGAAGCATGCAACACGAAGAGAATTCCCCGGAGCCAGCCTCGTTGGGAGCCCCCAGCCAAGCGTATGCCGTTACAATCCAGCTACCGGATTTTTGGCAGCACAATCCACGCTCCTGGTTCCACCTGGTTGAGGCGCAGTTCATCCTCCGGGGAATATCGGTGGATGACACGAAATTCTACCATGTGGTCGCAAAGCTCGACACCCACACGGCTCAGCATGTGGAGAGCCTGCTGGATCAGCCACCAGCCAGCGACAAATACGGCGCGTTGAAGGCCGCACTCATCCAGCACTACACACTCTCGGTTGAGGAGAGAGCAGAGAGACTCCTGGCGCGGACTGGGTTAGGAGATTGCACGGCTATTGATCTGATGGAGAGGATGCTGAGATTGAAGGGCTCGGACGACGACCACTTCATTTTTACCCACCTCTTCCTCAGGAACCTTCCGTCAGCGACGAGAGCGGCCCTGGCCAGTTCGCCGTTGCTGGCCAAGCGGGACTACTGTGCGCTGGCCCGGGAGGCACACCGGATCATTATGGCCAGCAGAGAGCTCGCGGCCATGGTGGCAGCAACGGAGCTCGGCGCGACGGCTGGAGATGGCGAGGGGCCATTGACGGCGGCAGCAGAACCACCGACGACGGCGGGGGCGGGGGCCAAGGAACGCGGCGGAGACACCCTTTGTTTCTACCACTGCCGCTTTGCAGAGAAGGCACGCAAATGTATACCACCATGCCAGTTGAAGCGCTCGGGAAACGCCAAGACCGGGGGTCGGTAGCAGTTGCGGCCCTCGGGGAGGAGAACAAGCTGCTCTACTTGACGGACGCACGCTCGGGGAGGCATTTCCTCGTGGACACCGGCGCCCAGTTGAGTTTCATCATGCCGTCCTACGCAGACCGGCTGGCAGGATCCAGCAGCCCCCAGATGGCAGCAGCAAACGGCTCGGAGATTAAGACCTTTGGTGAGAGGACTCTACTTCTGTCGCTACACGGCCGTACATTTGAGTGGACTTTTGTCATAGCAGCAATGAATTTCAATATATTGGGGGCTAATTTTTTGTGCTCACATGGTTTGTTGGTTGACGTCGCTAACAGGCGCCTGTTTAATGCACTGTCTTTTGATTCTATTCCCTGTACAGCTCGAGCGTCCCGGCCAACAGCACAAGCCAACGTCACAGCGGCAAGCGGTAAGTTCCACACACTGCTCACTCAGTTCCCAGCACTCACGGTCCCGACATTTTCGGCAGCCGTCGCTAAACACGGGGTGGAACATTTTATTACCACCACCGGGCCGCCCGTTTTTGCAAAACCTCGGCGCTTGGACGCAGCTAAACTGGCCATAGCGTGCGAGGAGTTCGCCAACCTGGAGAGGTTGGGCATCATCAGGCGTTCAAACAGCCCATGGGCTTCCCCGCTTCACATGGTCCCTAAAGCTGATGGTTCTTGGCGACCTTGCGGAGATTTCCGCAGGTTGAACAACGCCACAGCGCATGACCGCTACCCAATTCCTCACATCCAGGATTTTTCTGTTCACTTGGCAGGAGCGCGCAGAATCATTGATGTGTAATGATTCTGTCACAACATACAGACTGTTATTCTTTTGTTCGATCCAATATGCTCGGGGGGGGGGGGGTGTAGCTGCCATGGGGAAAACATAGTGACTACCATCTTAGATAAGAACAAAGAGCAGAGTTTCCTTGGAGATAACAGGAAGTTGTGAAAGTGTGATCTTTTGTGTGTCAGAGATAGGGATGGGCATAATTTACCGATTAACCGATAATTGATCATTAAGAATTTCACCGAGGAAGTTCATTTTCGTCGACAAACCGTTTTTTTTTTTTTTTTAAACAATCCGAGGTTAATAGGCCTAGTGCACGGCCGTCCTCAAACAATGCAATGGCAAAATTTGGGCACCAGGGGGCAACATTACACCATCGCCGTACCCTGGCGTGCCTCAGTTGATACATGCGGGCTTCCGTAGGGCAATCGCCAAATCCTGAAGCGGTTACGGCGAAGTGTTGCGTGGGACCATTTCAATTTAAAAAATGACCAGGTGTACTGCAATCACTGCAATGCAGCATACAAATATACCTCATCGACAGGGTCCATGGAACACCCTTATTACGCGAAGAAACCGCCAACAGTGGTTGCGCGCTGAGTAATGGTGGTCGTGAAGATTCTTTTTTTTTTTTTTTCAGAAACTTTATTGAGAAGGTCATGAAGATTCGGTGTACACACGTCGAGGGAAGCTGCAAGAGGCGGCGTAGTGGCTCGACGGGAAGACTATTTCGCACAAAATGGCACAAGAGAACAGCAAAAAGTTCTGCGCGGCTAGACTAAGTAACACGAGCGATAGAGCAATGAATGCGGTCTTCGTTTGTTGGGTGGCCGCTCGGCAGGGACAGAAGCTGGGTAAAACGTCTCGGCCAATCAGCTTGCGGGGTGAAACGTCTCGGCCAATCAGCTTGCGAGATTCCCGATGGCTCTCCGTGCTGATTCCTGATGTTCTAATGTAGTCTACCTGCCTTGTTACGTACCTAAAAATGTTAATGATTAACCGATTATTAATCATTAATTCTCCCGACGATCGGTGAAGAAAATTTCACCGAATGCCCATCCCTAGTCAGAGAATGCATTGTAGGATCCTTTGTGTTTCAGAGACTGTGAGGGGGGATGTTAAAGGATTAAGGAAGTGAATGCATTGTGACCTTTTATGTGAATGCAATGTGACTTTTGAGCTGTAGGAAGACCTGAGTATTTAAAGGACGAGTTTTGTCTGAGATGTCCTCTTTCTACTCTGCACATGTTGGAGATGTGTAATAAACTGCCTGAGACAAATCTGCCTCGTCATTTACACACTCCACAATATGCTAGAAATAAGTTCAGAAGTGATAAAAGGAAATATACAGTTATTGTAAATATAGAAAGGTGAAATGTGTAATATTGTCTGTTTGTATCGATGTTTTATATGCACATGACCACCGTCATAAGTTGTGAATGCCTAGTGGCTGAGTGTTATGTGTGTTGAGGGTGCAGTAACACCTGGGCGTGAATGTTAGTATGGGATGTGTAGGAGAAGTATCTGCCCTATGTTGTGTGGTTTGTGTCGGGTTTTTTTTCTTTTTCTTCGGAGTCCCTGTATCTAATTCTGTAATAGCCTGCGAGTTTATGGAGTCGGGTGTGGGTCACCCCCACAGCCTACAGACAAGCAGAGCGCTCAGCTGGAGCAATTAACAGAACAGTGAGATGTATGGACTGTTATCAATAGGTGGAGAGGAATTCCGGCCAGTAATCCTGCTATTGTTATGTGTGACTCTCAAATGCAAATGTCCATGCTTACTGCTGTGCATGTATGAATGAATGAATGAATGAATTTATTTCGGATAGTACAGTACAGGTTAAAAGAAACTGTATAATATAACAACAAGGTCAAATTAGACAAAGACTCCTTCTACTAAACAATTCCACGTGAGTTATCCGAAATGGGTGATGGCTGAAGCCGCAGCTTATATTGCCCACCCATATTCCATCCAAGAATTCAAAAGAGAAAAAAGAGAAAACAAGACAAGAGCGATTACAATTTAAAACAAAGCTAAGACAAAATGTGACTGAGAGAAAAAAAGAAAACTAAGCTAAGTTAAGCGGTTACTATTCAAAACAAATCTAAGACAAAATGTCACAGAGAGAAAAAAACAAAAAAACCCAAAACTAAGCTACAACACAACACAGGCTGGAAATGTCAATCCTTATGTGATTTTACATGTCGTCTTGTAAATATGTTTGGAGTATTTCTTCCTTTAGTTTTTGTTTAAATTGTCCAAGCGTTGTACATGATTTTAATTCAGGTCCAAAATCGTTCCATAATCTGACTCCTTGCACTGAAATACAGTGTTGCTTGGTGGTTGTTCTCACTGTAGGCTTTTGAAATATACATGTTCCTCTGAAGTGATATCGTTTCTCCCTTGTTTGGAACAACTTTTGGATATTTGCGGGCAGTGATAAATTCTTCACTTTGAACATTATTATTGCGGTTTTAAAGTCAACCAGATCTTTCAACTTGAGAGTTTTTTGTTTAAGAAAAAGTGGGTTTGTTGGTTCCCTGTAAGCTGCTTTGTTTATTATTCTAATAGCTCTCTTTTGAAGCATAAAGAGTGGATATATGTTTGTTTTATATGTATTTCCCCATACTTCATTACAATATGTCATGTATGGGAGTATTAATGAATGATACAAGGTGTATAGTGTGGGTTGATTCAGCAAATATTTCACTCTGTGTAATATTGCAATTGATTTGGATACTTTACCTTTAATATAGTTAATATGTGACTTCCAACACAGTTTGTTATCAATTATTACTCCAAGGAATTTAGTTTCAGATACCCTTTCAATCTCTACACCATTTACATTGAGTTTGGGTACTGGGTTGTTGTGATGGTTGTTAAAGACTATAAATTTTGTCTTACTTAAATTGAGCGTTAATTTGTTTGAATCAAACCACAGTTTAAGCTTTCCTAATTCCTTTCCGAGTGTATCCAGAAGTTGTTCCAAATTGTTTCCACTGCATAGCAGATTAGTGTCATCGGCAAACAATATTAAGTCCATTTTTTCTGAAACTTTACATTTATCGTTTATATACATATTGAATAATAATGATCCCAAAACTGAACCCTGTGGGACTCCACAGGTGACCTTCAGCAACTCTAAGTTTTTGTTGCTAACATATACATACTGATATCTATTCTTTAAGTAACTTCTTAACCAGGACAGTGCTACCCCTCTAATACCACAATTTTGTAGTTTCTTTAATAATAAATTATGATCTACTGTATCAAATGCTTTTTTAAGATCTAGGAATACTCCAACTGAATACTCTTTATTTTCAATGGCTGTTGATATTTTTTCTGTAAATTCCATTAGGGCATATGCAGTTGTCCTCTTGTGTCTGAACCCATATTGCTGCTCACATAATAAATCATTCTTCAGTATGAAGTTGTCAATTCTCTCATAGAATATTTTTTCAAGTATCTTGGAAAATTGCGGTAATAGTGAAATTGGTCTATAGTTTGAGAATTCCCCTCTGTCGCCCGTCTTGTATATCGGAATTACTTTAGCTATTTTCATTGCATCAGGAAATATACCTGATTGGAGAGACAGGCTACAGATATACGTCAGTGGTTTTACTATGCATTCGATAACCGTTTTGACTAGTAGCATGTCAATACCATCACAGTCAGTAGATGTTTTACATTTGAACGATTTAACAATTTCAATGACCTCTCTTTCGTCTGTGTTCTTTATGAAGATGGAGTCTTTTACAGCAGTATTGTCTGTAGCTGGGTATTAAAGTGAGCTGCATATCGCTTGCTCTCTCTCTCTCTCTGTCTGACTGCTCATCTGAACACACGCATTCCCTGATTCCTGACGAGAGCCTGAGAGCTCGCTCCAGCATGCTTACACAGTGCTGGGGTGAGTTTCTGTGATGGCGATGAATAAAAACTCCCTTTTAAACCTCAGTTCGCCATGCCTTATTTCGTTCCGCCACATCGGGTACCGCCATTGTTCATGTTTGTAATTACTAATTATATATAACTAATTATTTGGGATTAATTTCATTTGGTGTATGGTCCTTTTCTTTTCAGTGACTGTTGTTTACATAGTGGACTGCTCCGCTGGGCCAGTGGTTTGTGTGTGTGTGTGTGTGTGTAGGCCTATATCTAGTTTGTATTAGAGTGTGAATCGGGTGTAAATTATAAGTTGGGTGAATTTGTATGCTTGTGTTTTTCGAGGGGGGGTGGGGGGGTTGTGAGATTGTATATTATATATGATATGATTATGGCAGTGCCCAAGACTAAAGAGGGGTGATGCCCCGGCTCTGGGGGGTGGCGTCGCTTGAGGTATATAAGCCAGCTGCAGGAGACATATTGTAACCTGGCTGGCTGGCACAGCTATTGACGCCGCCGAGGACACAGTCCAAGGATAGATAATTTTTTCACACATGAGTTGTTCAGAAATCCTTATAACAACCCCTTATACAAAGATAGAGTGATGATAATCAGTGAAGTGTAATAGCTCAAGCAGGTTCATTTTGTCTTCTTTTAATTATTTACCTTTTGTTCTTATTAAAGACAAAAATAGAAAGATGTTTTTACCTTCTTTACATGTTTCAACTGTGCACTGCAGCCGCGGCCTTTTGTCTTTAATAAGAACAAAAGGTAAATGATCAGTTAAGTGGCGGTAATGCACCTGTAAGCTGGTTACCAACCGCCAATCAAATCTAAAAGAAGAAGAACATATTGTAACGTCGGGGCCATTTTAAGGGGGGCAGGGATTTCCCAGCATGCTTTGCCAGTTGAAACGTTACTGTGTGTGTGTATTAAATGTGTTATTACTGAGTTATACTGCTGTGTTATTATAACTGCGTTATAATGACCCAGCAGTGTTTAGCAGGATTAGGGCAAGATGTATCATGTGTGTGTAACCATGATTGAAACGGAGGTCTGGGAGAATGACCTCCCCTCCTCTCTGTGCTCAGAAGCAGGTTGGTGGTTGGTGGTGTGTAAATAAAGCCTGTTCATCACAACCATCTTGCTCCTCTTTCTTTGTGTGAATCCTGCAAATGTCACACTGGTGTCAGGAGTGGGATGGAGCAAGATGAGGATCCAGGCGGAGGTCTGGCGGCCAGAGCGGTTCATTGCTCGGCTGGGAACGGAGCGTAGAGCTGAGACGCCGGGCCCCGGAGTGGCTCGCCGCGATGGACGGTGCAGCGGACCCGACGGGCCAAGCAGAGCAAACCAGCCCTGTTTCCCGCCCTTTGTAGGGCAGGACGGGCTGCCGATTCCAGAGCAATTAGGATCGACGCTCGACCGGGAGATGAGCGTCCCATCCATCCGGCAGCGGGCCAACATTCCCGGCTACAACGGCGAGAACCTGTTGGATGACCAGCTGGCCCAGATCGTGCTGAGAGCGAGTGGGAGGAGAAGCTACGGCAGCGCGGAGGAGACAGCCACGGCGACGCAAGGAAGGGGGGGCTTCCGCTGCACAGAGCCAGGGTACTTCACACGGTACTGCCCCGCACACAGCGCACGACAAACTGGCCCCTCGCCAACGTTAAATTAGAGCGAGGTGGCATGGACGGAGAAAAAGCCGCCTCCTGCAGATGCTTCCCCCGGCGGTAACGTCACAGAGGCCTTTGGAGCGCAGCAGCAGTGGAGCGAGCAGGACAGATCTGGTCTTTTCCTGGGCTCGGCAGGGGCTGGACGCCTGGACGCAGGCCAGCGGCTGCCTGGGAGGTCCTGGCAGCGGTGGGAGTCATGGGACTCCCGCTGCCAGAGGAGGAACTGTGCGTGTCCTACCGCCACCCGCAGATGCTTTCCCTTTCGGTGACGTCACGGAGGCCCTCGGCGCAGCAGACGCGCAGCAGCGGAGCGAGCAGGACGAAGATCCGGCCATTTTCCAGGCGTGGCAAGGGCTGGACGCATGGACGCGGGCCAGCGGCTGCCTGGGAGACCTGGCAGCGGTGGGAGTCGGCCGGAGCGGGCTTGGGACTCCCGCTGCCAGGGAAGGGACTGTGCGTGGTCCTACAGAGGCTGTCAGATGTATCCATCCGCCCGCTGGTGGCCAAACCGGAACCCTACCCCAACCAGATACTCCGACCGAGACTCAGATGGACACTGGATGGCCCGTGCGCGCCGCCCCGGCACCGGGCTGACTCGCGTTGGATTTCTGAAAGTGGACTTTGAATTTTCTGGGGACAGAAACCAGCCGGGGGGGGGGGGGGGGCCGTGTAACGTCGGGGCCATTTTCAGGGGGGCAGGGATTTCCCAGCATGCTTTGCCAGTTGAAACATTACTGTGTGTGTGTATTAAATGTGTTATTACTGAGTTATACTGCTGTGTCATTATAACTGCGTTATAATGACCCAGTGTGGCGGGTTGATTCAACCCCCCCCCCCACAACACACAGGACAGTCAGCTCTCTTCTCTTGGTTTTTCCCGCTGCACTACTGAGATGTAATGTGCCATTCATGTATAGTGTTCATGCGTCCTGTCCTTACTGTGACCTAGAGGCTGAGATCAATATGTAGATGTGCCTTGTAACCTCTTTGTCCTACACCTGGAGCAGAGGCTAGCAAATCTGCCTATTGTTATGTAGGTCTTTCAAATGCAAATATCTCATGCCTGTTCTGCAGTCCCTTTGATCATACCAACTGCTGGGGAATGCTCTTTGATGTATTGTTGTAGTTGGGTATATATGCTGCAACTCTGTAACGCACACTTCTCTCATTCTGATTCTGTAACTGCTGCTGCAGGACACAGACTTTGTGTCCTCCTTCTCCGACAGCCGCTTGGGCTCGCTCCCGGTGCGCATGCACGGCGCCGGGAGCGGATGCACAGCGCCGGGAGCGGAGCTCGTGACGGCGGTATGATTAATAAAACCCCCTTAAAACCACAGCATCGCTGCTTATATTATTTCATGCCGCCGCACCCAGCAGTGTTTAGCAGGATTAGGGCAAGATGTATCATGTGTGTGTAACCATGATTGAAACGGAGGTCTGGGAGAATGACCTCCCCTCCTCTCTGCGCTCAGAAGCAGGTTGGGGGTCGGTGGTGTGTAAATAAAGCCTGTTCATCACAACCATCTTGCTCCTCTTTCTTTGTGTGAATCCCGCAAACGTCACAATATTGTCTCTTCGCTGTGGCTCCTGTACTCGTGGTAGAGACTCCTGTGTTCCTGGTTCTTGTTCTAATAAAACTTATGGGTGCGTTCGGGGCTACGTCACTTCCGGTTAGTAACACATCGCCGCCATCTTAACTCGGTGAAAACAAACCTGTTACCAAGCCTTGTCTAGTGCAGTGTTTTGACTTTTTGTCATGGCCTGTGACTACATAGAAAAGCTTGATGAGTCAGCCAGGCTACGTTATCAGGAGAAACTGACAGCAAGTGGACTGACAGATTGCCCATACAAGCTACCAGCCGGAAAATGGGTTAATGACCCGACCAGGTGGCCAGATGTGCAGTGGCCGGACGTGTACAGCTACTTGATCGACACCCCTGGTAAGCATATTTGCTTCGACCCATATTAACATGATTAACCCTCTTACATGTTTTGAATGTTTTTAAGGAAAGGCCCCTATGGGTAACATGACCAATCCATTAAATATCAGGGCAGCACAGGAGTAATTCTTAAAAGAAATAATTAAATGATCCAGGGATCTTGAAAATCATGAAAATATGGTATATTCTCAAGACCCTGAGTTTCAAGTATTCAACTATTGTTGTCAAATGCAAAGTTGGCCCAACAGGTCTTGTTAAGTAATTGAACAATTAAGGCCAGGTGGTTGCCTTTGTCACCTCTTTCATTAATGGCCTGCCCCTTTGTTGCACTATTTACTACAGTCTACAGTTAAATTAGTCAGGCTGACTGCACATAGAGAGGTCTGTATTGATGGATGAAAACGGAATCAGTCATGCATTTCCACAGACGAAATGTCCGTCTCTGTTTACAATACGAGAAGGTCGAGTGCAAGCATGATGTTTGTGTCTGTGAACATTCCGTCTTTTGGCGAACTGATACGTAAGAATGTTTACAGTTTGATGAGAAGGTTGCTGGCATGTAACAATCATCTTATATCAGCAATTGTCAACTCGTCACTCACACTTCACTCCAGCATTTGGAAGTGGTGGCGCTCCATATTATACTGAGCCTATTACTGTATGTTATTGTTGTTACAAGATCGTCGAGTGTCTGCTGATATGTATATACTTTTATTTTATCTGTTTATCTTTTTTCTACTTGTTTTGGTTTTGCTCTTGCTATGAACCCTGAGTTTGAAATAAACGTTTGAATTTTGAATTTGAATTTACAATACAGAGAGGCTTGTGTCGGCGGCTAGCATTTTCAAAACGTGACCCATCAAGTGGCAACTAATTAACACAATATCACTCAATTACCTGATATAGGACGTGATGAGTTGAATATAATGCACTATGACGGGCTGGACAAGCTTGACTGGGTCACGGCAGCTGCCTGGGACTAGGTCGCCATTGAATTGTTTTCACCTAGTACGGCGTTGCCATGTGGGTTGCTAACCGGAAGTAGGCCGGATGCCCGACTGCGCCCATAAAACATCACCTTGACTCCTCCATAATTTGAGACATAACAGACTGAATGACAATAAAGTTGGCGTCTTCTTTTTTCTGTTCTTATTTGTTTTCTTGAATATAAATAAAGCTGATTTATTAAAAAAAAGCTATCCGCAGTAACATCCGGTCACGTGATCAAATGTTTTCAAAAACGTCTGCGTGGGTTTTCTCCGGGATTTCTCCGGTTTCCTCCCATTTGCTAAAAGCATGCAAGTTAGGTTAATTGGTGTCAGACTGAGGATTCTAAATTGTCCTTAGGTGTGACTGTGAGAGTGAATGGTTGTCTGTCTCTCTGTGTTGGCCTTGCGACGGACTGGCGATCTATCCAGGGTGGACCCTGCCTCTCGCCCAAAGACGCTGGGATAGGCTCCACCCCCCCCTCCCCGCGACCCAAAAAGGATTAAGCGGAAGAAGATGGATGGATGGATGTTAAAAGCACGCTCTCTTTTTCTATAAGTTCATTTCGACTAATAACGAAGTGTTAAATGGTTCCAGAATGACGTGTAAAACAAGACAGTTTTTTGTGTGTGGATGTACGTCACTAATGTGACGTCATTTTGACGTAGGCGTTCCTCCAGTCTACATGGCGACCGGACTAGAGAAGCTTTGAGGCCTGAACCGAGACTTTCTGGTAAAACTGTTCAAAAGCCTTTTGGTGGTCACCAACAAATGTAAGGAATATTTGTGAGACGACAGCTAAGCTGACCCGGAGAAGGTTCTGGTTCCGTTTCTGCTTTCAAAGAGGATTTAAAGAACGGTGAAGCAAGCTAAACCCAGCTAGCTTAACTAGCTTAGCCGCTGTGGTCTGGAGGACAGTTTCAGTGTCCAGCTGGTCTGGATATTATCTCTGTGGTTCAGCACATGGTTTGGGTGCGAGTTTGCGGTGAGCACGCGCATCTGTGTCAGTTCAGGTGGTGCAGCCTGGAAGATCGCGTGTTTCCTGTGGGTTAAAGACCTTGGAGCGGTGGAAACATATTTTTCCCCGGGGGGGGGGGGGGAGTAAAAATACCGGAATATTGTAGAGAGAGGAAGGAGCAGGTGAAGCGGTAGCTGGAGCAGAGCAGACTTTATTAATCTCTGTGTGTGGTAGACTGCAAGTCTAATTCAAAACATTACTGGCACATGCCTCTAGGGGGAACTACCTGTATTGTTCAGCACTACTATTAAGGGGATATATTAGAACAAGAGTGTGAAAACCCCGCGCAGAATCCATGTTCAGTCTATTATGTGTGTTGCAGAATAAACGGCAGAGTTAGCCAAAGAAATAACTCAAGTGTGATCATTGCTACACGGTAGGATATCACACAATTGGCGACGAGGATTAAAAAAAAAAAAAAAAAATCAGCGGCGAGAAACAGAGAACATTGCAAGTGTTGCGAACTCAAGTGACTCCAGTAGTTCGAGTGCAAGTTCAGAGGAGGAAAAACGAGGTTTCCCCACCACGACGAGCAATGGCGGCTGTAATCGGAACGGTAACCCCTTTTGATAACTCGACTCAGTCATGGGAAGAATATAGTGAAATGTTGGACTTTTTCTTCCAAGCTAATGACATTGAGGAGCCAGACAAAAGGAAGGCTGTACTGTTGAGTGGAGTTGGTGCAACTACTTACAGTTTGTTGAGAAATTTAATAAGCCCTGCATTACCGAAAGATAAAACGTACGACCAGCTTACTGCTGAGCTTCAGAAGCACTTCAGCCCCAAACCGAGTGAAATCGTGCAACGATTCAAATTTAATTCACGCATAAGGAGGAACACTGAGTCCATAGCAGAGTATGTGGCAGAATTGAGGAAATTAACACTGCACTGTGATTACAAAGACTCATTGGAAGAAATGTTAAGAGACAGACTTGTGTGTGGAGTGAATGATGACCGTATGCAACGGCGACTTTTATTTGAAACAAAACTCACTTTTGTGAAGGCTTTGGAATTATGCCAAGCGATGGAAACAGCATCTAAAGATGTGAGAGAAATGCAAAGGAAGCTAACAGAGGACACAGCAACGCATGTTCGTGTGCCTAAGACCCAAGTAGGTGTCCACAAAGTGTCAACTGATAAAAATCATCGCAAATTCCCCAGTTGTTATCGCTGCAAAGGCCAGCACAATGCCGCCGAGTGCAAATTTGCCACTGAGCTGTGTCATAATTGTGGCAAGCGAGGGCACATTAAGAAAGCATGTAGAATAAAGGTGGACAGCGCACAGGTGCTGAAAGCAACAGTAAAAGGGCAAAAGTATGAAAACAAGGGCCCAGGAAAGGAACAGCGAGCGAATCAACTGAGAGGGGAGGGAGAAAGTGATACAGAAGACATGGGTTTTCACACAATTTACAACACGTCAGAGGAGCTGACCAAGGTAGCGCCCATCACGCGTACCATGAATGTTAATGGAATGAAAGTAACATTTGAAGTTGATACAGGCTGTGGAGTAACCATATTAAGTAAACAGCAATATACACAACTGTGGAAGAAAACAGACACAGCAGAATTAAATCCCTGTTCATTAAAATTAAAAACATACACAGGAGAGAAGCTAGACGTGCTAGGCATGGCACAAGTGAAGGTGCAGCACGAAAACAAAGAAAAGGACTTACCTGTAGTAGTAGTTGGGAGCGAAGGACCAAATCTACTAGGGCGAAGTTGGCTACAAGAACTGGCCATGATTGATCAGTTGGTGAATAAAGTGGAATCTCAGCCCAAATTGCAGCTGGAGGAGATCCTCGAAAGACACGCTGAGGTGTTCAAAGAAGGCTTAGGACAGCTAAAAGGTGTCACTGCAAAGATTAATGTGGACAAGGAGGCCCAACCACGATTCTGCAAACCCCGACCGGTACCCTATGCAGTCAAGCCACTGGTTGAAAGCGAGCTACAGAGGCTGCTGGATGACAAGATCATTGAGCCAGTGCAGGTTGCAGAATGGGCGGCGCCCATAGTCCCAGTGAGAAAGCCGGATGGCTCCATTAGAATATGTGGAGATTACAAACTCACTGTCAATCGAGCATCACGGGTGGATCAGTATCCAATTCCTAAAGTGGAGGACCTCTTCGCACAGCTGAACGGCGGCCGACACTTCACGAAATTAGACATGAGTCACGCCTACCAACAAGTAGTCCTGGAAGAAGAATCAAGAAAGTATGTAACCATCAATACACACAAAGGCTTATATACCTACACACGCTTACCATTTGGAGTAGCTTCCAGTCCTGCTATATTCCAGAGAACTATGGAGGGCATCCTAGGTGGAATTCCGAATGTTGCCATTTATTTGGATGACATCCTTTGTACAGGACCAAATGAACAAGAACATCTGAAAACGCTGGAGGAAGTGCTTCAACGGTTGGAGAAAAGCGGTCTGAGGTTGAAAAGAAGCAAGTGTGAGTTCATGGGAAAAGAGGTGGTGTTCCTAGGCCACAAGATCAACGCCAGTGGTCTACACCCTCTAACAGACAAAGTGGAAGCCATTGCGGAGGCGCCTGAGCCACAAAATGTTACTGAGTTAAAAGCCTACCTGGGCTTGTTGAACTATTACCATAGGTTCCTCCCAAAGCTCTCCACGCTGCTGGCACCACTACATACCTTACTTAAGAAGGAAGAAAAATGGTCATGGGGGGTCAAGCAGCAGAAGGCGTTTGAAGAGTCCAAAGCGCTACTTCAGTCCTGTAGTGTGTTAGTGCACTATGATTCAAACAAACCACTCATCCTGGCGTGTGACGCATCACCCTACGGTGTGGGTGCTGTACTCTCTCATCATATGGAGGATGGCTCAGAGAGACCCATAGGGTTCGTCTCAAGAACTCTTAGTGCAGCTGAGAAAAACTACTCCCAGCTAGACAAGGAGGGCCTTGCAGTAGTATTTGGTGTAAAAAAATTCCACAAATACCTGTACGGGAGACAGTTCGCTATAGTGACTGACCACAAGCCACTAATTTCACTGTTCAGTGAAATGAGAGCCATACCCCAGATGACATCTCAGAGAATTCAGAGATGGGCCGTTACATTAGCAGCGTATGAGTACACCATCGTTTACAAAGCCGGACGGGACCATACGAATGCTGACGCGATGAGTAGGCTACCCTTGGATGGAGGAAGAGACAGCACGCCTGAGGAGGAGGAGAGAGTGCTATTGTTTGAAGATATCGGCGTGCCCCTGGTGAACGCACAACAAATAAAGAAGTGGACAGACAAAGACCCTGTTCTAGCAAGAGTGCGAGAATACATCTTGAGAGGATGGCCGAAGATGAACAGTCCTGAGTTCATTCCCTATGCCCGACGACAGGATGAGCTCAGCACCCAGGAAGGTTGTATCCTGTGGGGAGGACGCGTGGTTGTTCCACCACCTGGTAGGAATGCCTTACTGCAACAACTACACCAAGCACACCCTGGCATCACTCGCATGAAAGCGTTGGCGAGGAGTTACATGTGGTGGCCCAACATGGATGCAGAGGTGGAGGCGCTTGTGAAGTCATGTGCGGCATGCCAGGAGAACAGGAACAGTCCTCCAGCAGCCCCACTACATCCCTGGGAAGTTCCAGATAAACCATGGAGAAGAATTCACATTGACTACGCAGGTCCATGGATGGGAAGAATGTTCCTGATCATAGTTGACGCATACTCAAAGTGGATCGATGCATATTCTGTGAGTAGCTCTACTTCTACTGTTACCATTGAATGTCTTAGAAAGAGTTTCAGCCAACATGGGCTACCTGAAATCATAGTATCAGATAACGGTACATGTTTTACGAGTGAACAGTTCCAAGAGTTTTCTGAAAAGAATGGCATACGTCACATCACGACTGCGCCATACCATCCTTCTTCTAACGGCTTAGCCGAGAGGGCCGTGCAGACGTTCAAGTCACTCATGACAAAGATGACAGGAGACTCTATTGAAACCCGAATGTCGAGAGCTCTGTTCAGCTATCGAATAACACCCCAATCTACAACTGGCAAGTCACCAGCTGAGCTGTTGTGTGGAAGGAAGTTGAGGTCAACATTTGACTTAATACATCCAGACTTCAGAAACAAAGTGCATGATAAACAAGAGAAACAAAAAGGTTATCATGACATGCATGCTAGAGAGAGAATACTGAGAGAAGGAGACGTGGTCTACACCCGCAACTTTGGCTCAGGACCAGCCTGGGTACCAGGAGAAATAACAGAAAAGACAGGCCCTGTGTCATTCAAGGTGACATTAGGTCATGGACAAGTGGTGAGGCGACACATCGACCAAGTTCGTGGTAGGAGCTCCATTCCCCTGCCGATGGCACCCGAGGTGTTGTCTGACACCCATCCTGAGGAGAGCATCAATGAACCACCACTTCAGGTGAAACCTGAGGTAACCGTCTCTGCAGATTCTACGGGCAGCACTGCAGCAGCCGAAACAGTGGAGCAGTCTGAGTCTTCACCTGCAGTTGGCTCACCCGCCGTGAGAAGATCTCAGCGAGCTAGGAAAGCTCCAGACTACTTGAAGGACTATACTTAGTCAGTAGTGAGTTCCCCAGCCACAGGACAAGAATGCGTCCTGGAACCTCACTGGGATGCGGTAGTCAAACCAAATCCCCAGTTAGACTGTTATGTGTGTTATACATGTAAAAAAAAAAAAAAGAGAGAGAAAGAAATTATGTGTATGGCACATGTGTTTAAGAAGTTAAAAGTAACTGTGATTGTTTAGGGTTAAATGGGAGTTCCAGGATGTCTAGCATAATTGGCTAGTGTAATTAAAAGTAGTTTAATCTAGAGGGGAGGGATGTGGTAGACTGCAAGTCTAATTCAAAACATTACTGGCACATGCCTCTAGGGGGAACTACCTGTATTGTTCAGCACTACTATTAAGGGGATATATTAGAACAAGAGTGTGAAAACCCCGCGCAGAATCCATGTTCAGTCTATTATGTGTGTTGCAGAATAAACGGCAGAGTTAGCCAAAGAAATAACTCAAGTGTGATCATTGCTACACGGTAGGATATCACACTGTGTAACATCAGTCAACAAGAATCAGAAGCTTCTGTCTGTAGGTATGGTGTTCAATCACTCAAAGCGCTTTGAGTGGTCTTTGTGACTAGAAAAGCGCTATATAAGTGCAGTTTAGTTAGTAGACTGGAGGAGAAGACGTGTCTCCTGCGAAAACCATATATAGCCTTGCATATCCGTTTCTCAGCTATTATGCATCTCCTCCTGCTGTGCCATTCAGTCTGAGTAGAGAACGTACTGACTGGTCCCCCACAATATCTTAGTTTTATACTATTTTTTTTCTTATTAAAATTTTACACCGTAACGTTGCATATGGGACTTACCATTTGAAGTATTGTACAACCGAGGCTTCAATATTGGGCCATTTGGGGTCCCACCCAGACATCCTGTGTTTAGACTTTTTAGTGGTGTTATCCTTCTCTCCTTCCTCTGCCTGAACACTTTCCTCTCCTTGGCTCCTCTCTTCAGTCTCATCTTTCCCTCTCTGAGCTCTGATTCAGATTCTCTCTCTGTCTATGGTGGTATGCAAACAGGTTAGAAAATATCAAGTGTCATGTTTTGTCCTGCAGGATTTTTTTGTCATGGTTTACATAAATGACAAAAATATGTGTATTTTTATTCTAGTGTTTCTTTTTTTCCCATTGAGAGAGTAGGGAAGGGAAAGAAACATTCATAATAGCAATGTACTCAAGCATACTTAAATTATATGATCAAGTGGGTATCGTAACCAGAAATTCTACTCATGTAAAAGCAGTGCTTTGAAATTAATAATTAAAAGTAGGCAACCAAAAATTTCTAATTGAGTTAAGGGTACAAAGAGCACCCACTTAAAAACTTGAGTAATGACTTCAGTCTTCACGGTTTGAAGTTTTTCCTCAAAAATTTGTAACAATTTTCTTGTAGTTTTCTACTTTTCTCTGTAAATCTAAAGTTGAAACCGTGTTCCTCAAATTTGTAATTTTCTCTTGTAAAATTGACTCTTCTTGTACATTTAAAACTTTATTATAAATTTGTGGATTATTTTATGACTAATTTTTGTCGGTTTTTTAAAATAATTTTTTTTTTTTAGATAAATTTGAAACAGACTGGTAATTTTTTTTTTTTTTTTTTTTACTTTTTCCTTATAACAATTTACATTTTTGACCATAACTTTGCAGTCAGAACAGAACAATAATTTAACTCTGATAACAAAGAAAAAAATGTTAATAAAATTGTATTTAATGAAGTAAATTAACTTAAATTACCAAGGATGCCATTGTTTCTGTTATAGTATTTCTATATATTTATAGTTTTTTTTTTTTTGTTTTTGTTTTTTTTTTAGAAATCTCCTCACCACCCAGACAGCAGGAAAAACCTCCCTTATATTGAAATCAAATGTTGGCACGTTTAGTTAAGTGAATTTCGGTCATCTTAACCTTCAATGTACATAAAGGGGGAACTGTAGTGGATTCTAAACACATAATTCACCACAATATGTGTTCATGTACAGAATGATCTGTTGAGGCAGTTATAGTTGTGCCCTCAGGCTTTCTCATCAGGCACCTCTCTAGGCAGCCGCTGAAGGACCTCAGTTTAGATCTAGCTTTTTCAGCTGTTGCTTTTTGTCACTGCCAATGGAGAATAAAAATGGCACGCCTGCTTGTGCGAGAAAAGAGAGAAATTGCCAGCCTCTTCATTCCTGCAATTCCTACAGAACATAACTTTATATTGTAGTGGCTGGTGAAATACAGTGGGGCAAAAAAGTATTTAGTCAGCCAACAATTGTGCACCCCCTCATGGATCGTCACCTTATCGTGGTGGGGGGGTTTGCGTGCCCCAGTGATCCCAAGAGCTATGTTGTCCGGGGCAATTTGCCTCTGATAGGGTCTCCCAAGACAAACTGGTCCTAGGTGAAGGGCCAGACTAAGAACGATCCAACAGACTCTCATGAATTGTATATCAAGGATTCAGTGTACCCCGCCCGGTATGGGGTTACCGGGGCCCCACCCTGGAGCCAGGCCTGGGGGAGGGGCTCGAAGGCTAGCGTCTGGTGGCCGGGTTTCCACCCATGGGACCCGGCCGGGCTCAGCCCGAAGGAGTTACATGGGTCCGCCCTCCAGTAGGTTCACCACCTGCAGGAGGGATCATGGAAGTCCGGTGCTATGTGGATCAGGTGGCGGTCAAAGGCGGAGACCTTGGCGGACTGATCCCAAGCTTTCTAAACTGGCTTTTGGTACGTGGAATGTCACCTCTCTGGTGGGGAAGGAGCCTGAGCTGGTGTACGAGGTTGAGAGATACCGGCTAGATATAGTCGGCCTCACCTCAACACACAGCTCCGGTTCCGGAACCAGTCTCCTGGAGAGGGGCTGGAGCTTGGCCTTTTCTGGAGTTGCCCCGGGCGAGAGGCGACGAGCAGGGGTGGGTATTCTTGTATCGCCCCACCTTGCTGCCTCTATATTGGAGTTTTCCCCGGTGGATGAAAGGGTTGCTTCCCTGCGCCTTCGGGTTGGGAAACGGGTCCTGACCATCATTTGTGCCTATGCACCAAATGATGTTTCAGAGTACCCACCCTTTTTGGAGTCTGTGACGGGGGTGCTGGAGGGTGCTCCTCTTGGAGACTCCATTGTCCTACTGGGGGACTTCAATGCGCACGTGGGCAACGACAGTGAAACCTGGAGGGGGGTGATTGGGAGGAACGGCCTGCCCAATCTGAACCCGAGTGGTGTTCAGTTATTGGACTTCTGTGCTAACCACAGTCTGTCCATAACGAACACCATGTTCAAGCATAAGCGTGTCCATATGTGCACCTGGCACCAGGACACCCTAGGTCGCAGGTCGATGATCGATTTTGTTATCGTGTCATCAGACCTGGGACCGTATGTCTTGGACACCCGAGTAAAGAGAGGTGCAGAGCTGTCAACTGATCACCACCTTGTGGTGAGTTGGATCCAATGGCAGGGGAGGAAGCCATTCAGACCTGGTAGACCCAAACGTATAGTGAGGGTGTGCTGGGAGCGTCTGGCTGAGGCCCCTGTCCGGGAGGTCTTCAACTCCCACCTCCGGAAGAACTTCAACCACATTCCGAGGGAGTCTGGAGACATGGAGTCTGCATGGGCCATGTTCTCCACCTCAGTTGTTGAAGCGGCGGCCCAGAGCTGCGGCCGCAAGGTGGTCGGTGCATCTCGTGGTGGCAACCCCCGAACCAGGTGGTGGACACCAGTGGTGAGGGGGGCCATTAAGCTGAAGAAGGAGTCCTATCAAGCTTGGTTGGCTTGTGGGACTCCCGAAGCAGCTGAGGTATACCGGCAGGCCAAGCGGAGTGCAGTTCGGGTGGTTGCTGAAGCAAAAACCCGGGTATGGGAGGGGTTCGGTGAGGCCATGGAACAAGACTTTCGGTCGGCCTCAAAGAGATTCTGGCAAACTGTCCGGCGGCTCAGGAGGGGAAAGCAGCTCCCCGTCCACACTGTGTATGGTGTGGATGGGACACTGTTGACTTGGACTGGGGACATCGTCGGGCGGTGGAAGGAATACTTCGAGGATCTCCTCAATCCCACTGATACGCCTTCCACAGAGGAAGCGGGGTTTGGGGACGAGGGGGATGACTCGCCTATCACAGGGGCTGAGGTCGCCAAGGTGGTTAAAAATCTCCTTGGTGGCCGGGCCCCAGGGGTGGACGAGATTCGCCCCGAGTACCTCAAGGCCCTGGATGTTGTTGGGTTGTCATGGTTGACACGCCTCTGCAACATTGCGTGGAGGTCGGGGGCAGTGCCTTTGGCATGGCAAACCGTGGTGGTGGTTCCTCTCTTTAAAAAAGGAGACCGAAGGGTGTGCTCCAACTTTAGAGGGATCACACTCCTCAGCCTCCCTGGGAAGGTCTATGCCAAGGTACTGGAGAGGAGAGTCCGGCCGTTGGTCAAACCTCGGATTCAGGAGGAGCAATGTGGTTTTCGTCCTGGCCGTGGCACATCGGACCAGCTCTTTACCCTCTCGAGAATTCTCGAGGGTTCGTGGGAGTTTGCCCAACCAGTTTACATGTGTTTTGTGGACTTGGAGAAGGCATTTGACCGCGTCCCTTGTGGATTTTTGTGGGGGGTGCTTCGGGAGTATGGGGTATCGGGCTTGTTGTTACAAGCTATTCGGTCTCTGTACGACCGTTGTGAGAGTTTGGTTCGTATTGCCAACACTCGGTCGGAGTCATTCCCAGTGAGAGTTGGACTCCGCCAGGGCTACCCCTTGTCACCGATCCTGTTCATAATTTTTATGGACAGGATTTCTAGGCGCAGCCAGGGAATGGAGGGTGTCATGCTTGGTGACCACAGGATCTCATCTCTGTTGTTTGCAGATGATGTTGTCCTGTTGGCTTCATCCAGCAATGACCTACAGCTCTTGCTGGGACGGTTTGCTGCTGAGTGTGAAGCGGCTGGGACGAGAATCAGCACCTCCAAGTCCGAGTCCATGGTCCTCAGCCGGAAAAAGGTGGATTGTCCTCTCCGGGTTGGGGACAGGCTCCTGCCCCAAGTGGAGGAGTTTAAGTATCTTGGGGTCTTGTTCACGAGTGAGGGGAGAATGGAGCGAGAGATCGACAGACGGATTGGAGCAGCATCTGCAGTGATGCGGACGTTGTACCGGTCTGTTGTGGTGTAGAGGGAGCTTAGTTCTAAGGCAAAGCTGTCGATTTATCAGTCAATCTACGTTCCTACTCTCACCTATGGTCACGAGCTTTGGGTAATGACCGAAAGAACGAGATCGCGGATACAAGCGGCTGAAATGAGCTTTCTCCGTAGGATTGCTGGACTCACCCTCAGAGATAGGGTGAGGAGCTCAGTCATCCGGGAGAGGCTCAGAGTAGAACCGTTGCTCCTCCACATTGAAAGGAGTCAGTTGAGGTGGTATGGGCATCTGATTAGGATGCCTCCTGGACGCCTCCCACTTGAGGTGTTTCAGGCACGTCCCACTGGGAGGAGACCCCGGGGCAGACCCAGGACTCGGTGGAGAGACTATGTCTCCCAGCTGGTCTGGGAACGCCTTGGTATCCCCTCTGAAGAGCTGGAGCAGGTGGCTGGGGAGAGGGACGTCTGGGCTTCTCTGCTTGAACTGCTGCCTCTGCGACCCGGACCTCCGGAAAAGCAGTAGAAGATGGATGGATGGATGGACCAATTGTGCAAGTTCTCCCACTTAAAAGATGAGAGAGGTCTCCAATTTTCATCATAGGTATATCTCAACTATGAGAGACAAAATGAGAAAAAAAAAATTAAGAAAATTACATTGTCTGATTTTTAAAGAATTTATTTGCAAATTATGGTGGGAAATAAGTATTTGTGTATATATATACAGTATATATTTGTATATTTGGTATATTTTATATACCCTTTGTTGGCAATGACAGAGGTCAAACATTTTCTGTAAGTCTTCACAAGGTTTTCACACACTGTTGCTGGTGTTTTGGCCCATTCCTCCATGCAGATCTCCTCTAGAGCAGTGATGTTTTGGGGCTGTTGCTGGGCAACACGGACTTTCAACTCCCTCCAAAGATTTTCTATGGGGTTGAGATCTGGAGACTGGCTAGGCCACTCCAGGACCTTGAAATGCTTCTTACGAAGCCACTCCTTCGTTGCCCGGGCGGTGTGTTTGGGATCATTGTCATGCTGAAAGACCCAGCCACGTTTCATCTTCAATGCCCTTGCTGATGGAAGGAGGTTTTGACTCAAATCTCACGATACATGGCCCCATTCATTCTTTCCTTTACACAGATCAGTCGTCCTTGTTCCTTTGCAGAAAAACAGCCCCAAAGCATGATGTTTCCACCTCCATGCTTCACAGTAGGTATGGTGTTCTTTGGATGCAACTCAGCATTCTTTCTCCTCCAAACACGACAAGTTGAGTTTTTACCAAAAAGTTCTATTTTGGTTTCATCTGACCATATGACATTCTCCCAATCCTCTTCTGGATCATCCAAATGCTCTCTAGCAAACTTCAGACGAGCCTGGACATGTACTGGCTTAAGCAGGGGGACACGTCTGGCACTGCAGGATTTGAGTCCCTGGCGGCGTAGTGTGTTACTGATGGTAGCCTTTGTTACTTTGGTCCCAGCTCTCTGCAGGTCATTCACTAGGTCCCCCCGTGTGGTTCTGGGATTTTTCCTCACCGTTCTCGTGATAATTTTGACCCAACGGGGTGAGATCTTGCGTGGAGCCCCAGATCGAGGGAGATTCAGTGGTCTTGTATGTCTTCCATTTTCTAATAATTGCTCCCACAGTTGATTTCTTCACACCAAGCTGCTTACCTATTGCAGATTCAGTCTTCCCAGCCTGGTGCAGGTCTACAATTTTGTTTCTGGTGTCCTTTGACAGCTCTTTGGTCTTGGCCGTAGTGGAGTTTGGAGTCTGACTGTTTGAGGTTGTGGACAGGTGTGTTTTATACTGATAACGAGTTCAAACAGGTGCCATTAATACAGGTAACGAGTGGAGGACAGAGGAGCCTCTTAAAGAAGAAGTTACAGGTCTGTGAGAGCCAGAAATCTTGCTTGTTTGTAGGTGACCAAATACTTATTTTACCGAGGAATTTACCAATTAATTAATTAAAAATCCTTCAATGTGATTTTCTGGATTTTTTTTCCCTCATTTTGTCTCTCATAGTTAAAGTATACCTATGATGAAAATTGGAGACCTCTCTCATCTTTGAAGTGGAAGAACTTGCACAATTGGTGGCTGACTAAATACTTTTTTGCCCCACTGTATATCCTCAGCAATTCATCAGTCCCCCTTGCTTTTCCCTTCATATGAAGCCGGCTGCATATGAATTCTAACCACATCTCTTAGCTAAGCGACTCTTCCATTATTGCTCCCGTTTCTAGCGGGTTAAAACCATGATAAACGCCAGTGCTTACATACCTCTTCTGATTTTTTTTTTTCCCCGTTTAAAGTACTTCAACAAACTCATGTCTCTGTCAGACAGTCACACTTAGCGAGATGCTACCTGCTGACTGACTTGAAAACTCGTGTGAGCGGGGCGGCTAGGCTGCATCTAAAGCAGGGGGGTCCAATCACGTGCCATGGAGGGCCAAGACCCTGCAGGTTTTCCCTCCAACCAGTGTCTTCAACAGCAGATTTCACTGAACTTCTTCCCACTGATTGCTGATGAGTGAAAACACCTGCTGAAGAGACTGGGTAGAAGAGAAAACCTGCAGGATCTTGGTCCTCCATGGCACATGATTGGACACCCCTGATCTAACAGCTGATTTATGGCTGCTTTGGTTGGGATTTACCGTCAAGTCCCCCCATAACCAACTCACCCCAGCCAGTTACAGCCTCCCCATAACCAGCTCGCTCCATGGCCGACTCGCCCCACAACAATCTCGCCTCATCAAGTCACAGCCTGTGGTGCTGCACAGCAAACGAGTCTACTGCATGTCCACCAAATGGTTTTTTTGTCTCCCGACTGGCCTGAGCAGCTTTTTTTCAGCGCTTGTGCACGGTGCTCTGAAAACAAAGTCTCTGCCCTCTATCCCAGCTACAGCTCGTCACTCACAGCTCAGCACTTCCGCTTTTCCTCAGTCAGACTTTCTACTTATTTTTTAATAGCGCTCTCTAAACATCACTGGACACCCACAGCTGAAAAAACGCGTTTGGTGGACACGCAGCCTCAGCAGCTTCATTTTCTGTTGTTTTTTGAAATCTCTGAATATCTGACCGTAATTTTTTTCTGCAAGGGAGGAGAGGTTTTTTCAGTGTTACAGTTTTAATAAAAATATATATTTTCAACTCATCTATTTTAACCAAACTTGTAATTTCTTTGAAATTAAAACATGACTGGCAACACCGGAGGAAGTGGATCAAATCAGCTGATGGCTGGAAGCCAGAGCTCAGCTGTTTTCCATGATCACACTTTGCTGTTGGCTGCACCTCCCGACAAAACCACACTCCATGCTGTAGTGTTGTTGGTGGGACATGTTATGGTGTTACACAGGTGGTGACGTCGCCCAGGGTATTAGAGGACTGTGTGGTAGAGGGGCGGTCTCTTGACCACCTCTCTGCCTAGCGGGGGCGTCTGTCTGGATACTGTGAGGATATAATAAAGTCCTGTGTAGTTCACCACTCGCCTCATCATTGGTCTACGTTATACAGACATCACACATGCATCATCTTGGTTTTTCACTTTATTTAAAAAAACAACAACTTTATCTTCATCAGTTAGCGTACCTTTGAGCCAGGTGGTGTCGGGCCGCTGCTTCTCCCGGCATGTTCTGTGTTGGATACACTGGTGTTGTTTGTTAGACCCCCATCTGGGGTGAGTTTGTTGTGGGGTGAGTTGGCCATGGAGTAGCTGGTTATGGGGCGGCTGTTACTGGCTGGGGCGAGTTGGTGTCAGAAAAATGTACAATGTTATCATTTTATATGTCTATGCCCTATGCAAGCGTAGAAGTGAGCTCTACTGGAAAAACACTGAGGCAACACTCGGGGAGCGAGTTCTACTGGAAGAATACTGCGAGTTCTACTGGAAGAATACTAAGGTTGCATGCAGGGAGCCAGTTCTGGCGGAAATGTACTAATACTGACATACCCCCTGCATGGCGAGAGAAGGAACAGGTTGCTTCGTCCTTTCAAGCTGTTAATGATGTGCCAAACCTGTTACACTCTTTTGTCTGTGATGTATTCAGCTGAAACTGCTTTGTCCTGCTTCCGTTTGTATGTTGCAACTGCTCCTTGTATATAAGCTTGCTCACTGAAGGCAGTCTTCAGTACTGACCTCCTGCAACCTGAGGTTCGTGCTCCTTTTTTACAATATATACAAGTAAAAACTCTTAATAGAATATTCTTGTGTCTCGAATCTTTATTGAGGTAACGAACTAATATACGATTATATTCTGAGTGTTTTCAGAGATTCCTGACAGTTGGTTATGAGGGGACTTGACCGGGCACCTTGGTTGGACTCTCACTGGTGCCGTTTGCCTTGTTCCATGCTTGAGTGTCATGGGGGTCAGCACAGACGTACTTAGATTTAAGCAATATTACATGAGAGGAAGTTATAGTATCGTGATTATAGTAACTGCGGCTGTGATATGTCTAATGTCCTCCACGTAGCGGAGGTACCATGAGAGACTGGAGATCAGAGCGTGGCCATTACACTGGTAGCTAGTTGAAGGCTCATAGTTAGCATGCTGGCAATTTCTTCGGCTCACTTCACTTGCTTTCTTGCCATTTTCAGATGAAACAAAGAGTCCATCACCAGAAAAATATTGTGGTTTTACCGTGTTATCCTCGTTTTTGCTTTTCTCCACATTGTCCAGGTCAGCTGATGAAATTCTTGCACACCGGGAGGTTTCCATGGAAACAGCCTGGCTTCTTCCTTTCTCCTCCTTCTCTTTTGTTGACCATTAATAATTTAACTCAGATGTTTTATTCAGAGAAATGTCCATCGTTTTGCCGTATTCCATTAATGTTGCCTTAAAGTGCCAACCAGGAGTCGACAGTAAATAACGGTTACTAATTAACGGTTACTAGAACACCTTTGAAGTGGAATGATCCATATCCAGTGGAACTGGAGTGCAGTTATCTGGGATTATCAGAACTCCCTATTGTCCAATCAAATCGCTCGGTCAGAACTAACTGTTGTATCATATATTTTATTGTACTGATTGTATTTTGTTTAACAAGGTTCTCCCTGTTCTTGTCATACACAGGCAGTGTGTGTCACACACGTGGGTGGAGCACAGACTTGAAGCTGCTACGTTTTCACTACAGGGTGTGGATGGTGGAAGCTCGGACTGTGGGATATGACCCGAGTTTCACATCACCATTTACAGTAAGTAATCTGATTTGATGATAACTATATATATATATAATCTCATGATATACATTTCCTGTCAATTCTATAATTTATATACAGGGTTTCCTCTAGTAACGTTTCTCGGTGGCGGCCCGCCTCGCCAGAAATTTTACCGCCACTCTAAGGCCATATGAATTTATTAAGAAAAATATATGAAGCACTGACTTTCTGTAAGCGCACACATGAACAACGCACGTGGCCGTCATCTGCGGGGCGTCTAGAAGCGCCCCGCTCACACGAGTTTTCCAGTCAGTCAGCAGTGTCTCGCTAAGCGTGACTGTGTGACAGAAACATGAGTTTATTAAGTTAATTTATTTCATTAAATACAATTGTATTAATATTTTTTCTTTGTAATCAGAGTTAAATTACTGTTCTGTTCTGACTGCAAAGTTATGGTCAAAAATATAAATTGTTGTAAGGAAAAAGTTAAAAAAAAAAAATTACCACAGTCTGTTTCAAATTTATCTAAAAAACACTAATTTTATTTAAAAAACAGACTGTAGAAGTGTGTGCTCAAATGACGAGGCTGAGTTTAGTCATAAACCAGCTTTATTTGACAGAACACAACTTCTAGCATTCTCAAAGCAGGAAAGAGAAAGAATCATATCTCAACACCCTTTTATACGTTTCCAGCATCAGGATTCAAGTCACATGGTGTCTTCAGTAAACATACAGTTACAAAGCATCCCTTTGAAGCTTCACCTATTGTCTCTCATTTCCTGATGAACCGGAATTCTCTCCAGGGCATCTTCTGTGGGACAAAGAGACAAATCTCACACTTCCTTGTTATCTTCTGCAGATTCAAGTCCTCTGTCCTTGCAGACGGGACACACCACAATACACATGCAGTCCTGTCTCTGTGGCAACGTGAGCCCACAATGTGTGTCGGCCACACTACCCCCCCCCCCCCCCCAAACGTCTAGTAAGGCAAAACCTGCACGGCATAACAAAAAAAAAAAGAAAAACACAAAACACTCCATATATCGCTAATCAATCCACCAACTGCCTAGGTTTTAACCTTCTGCCGAATCTGCTGCAACCTGGCTTGGCTGCACCTGCACCATCTCTCTGCACCTGTGGATTAAAGCTGTTAGCACCTTTCTGTGAAGACTTTGGAGAATGTCCTCTCGGCGGCCTGCCACGGCGGGGATGCCTCGCGAGCTGCACCTCCTCGTCAGCCAGAACAAAAGCGGGTTTGAGCCTGTTTATGCAAATCAGCTCCCTTCTGCCCCCTAAATCTAGCAGAAAATGCTTCTGCCCGGTCTCCAGCACTCGAAACGGTCCGTCGTAAAACGGCCGCAAACTTGGACGCTGAGCATCATGTTTAACAAAAACAAACTCTGCATTTTTTAAAGCCTTTAGCACAAAAACGTGTGGGAAACTGTGATGGACTGGGCCAGGGAGCGTGTTTGCTCCTGAGCCGCTCTGCCACGTCTGAGCAGGGGGGCCATTAGGTGCGGGATTATCGGGAAGAAATTCCCCCGGCAAACGGAGCGGTTGTGCAAAAACTAATTCAGCCGGGGAAGCGTGCAAATCTTCCTTAGGTGCAGAACGCAACCCCAATAAAACCCATGGAAGTTTGTCTACCCAATTTGTATCCGTTAGCGACGCTCTGAGGGCTGCTTTCAATGACCTATGAAAGCGTTCGCATAAACCATTAGCCTGGGGGTTATACGCGGTGGTGCGATGAATCTTCACCCCCAAGCTGCGGGCCATCGATGACCATAGCTCGGAAATAAATTGGGGACCCCTGTCGGACGTTATGTCTGACGGTACACCAAAACGCGCAACCCACGCTGCTAAAAATGCTCGCGCAACTTCTTCCGCTGTGGTTGATGTCAGAGGAATCGCCTCTGGCCAGCGCGTGGTGCGATCTACCGTCGTCAAAAGATGTGTGTGCCCGTGTGATAACGGAAGCGGGCCGACCAGGTCAACATGCACATGATCAAAACGCTTAGCGGGGATGTGAAAAGGTTCTAACGGGGCCTTAGTGTGTCTGTGTATTTTGGCTCGCTGACACGCTACGCAGGCTGCTGCCCATTCCTTGACCTGTTTGCGCAACCCGGGCCAAACAAATTTCTCCCCCACCAATTTGATCGATGCGCGCACCCCCGGGTGTGCGAGAGAATGGACCAAGTCAAAAACGTGGCGACGCCACGCGGCTGGCACCACGGGGCGGGGCCGTCCCGTGGAGACATCGCAGATTAGTGGGGGCATACCGTTTTGTTGCACCCTGTGCTCCAGCCTTAACCCTGTTGGTCCAGACTGGAGCGCGCGCACGTCCGCGTCGTTAACCTGCTCCGCAGCCATGGCTGCATAATCTAACCCAACACAGACCGGGGCTGCACGCGCTCCCGTGTCGCTGCCCGGGCCCGCGGCCATGGCTACAGAGTCTGCCCCTATGGGGTTTGGCGGTGCTACTGCACGCGAGAGGCAGTCTGCCACCACATTGTGTTTATCCGCGACATGCTGAATATCAGTAGTGAACTCCGATATTGCGGCTAGTTGCCTTTGTTGCCGGCCTGACCAGGGTTCTGAAATTTTGGCCATTGCAAACGTTAGCGGTTTATGATCCACAAAAGCGGTGAAACGTCGCCCCTCTAACCAGAACTGAAAATGACGGATGGCCAAGTGTAGGGCCAAAAGCTCCCTGTCAAGCGCGCTGTATTTCCGTTCACTATCGCGCAAAGTCCTGCTGAAAAACGCGAGGGGTTGCCAGGTACCTGCCACAAACTGTTCAACTACCGCCCCCACCGCTACATCGGAAGCGTCAGTGGTGAGCGCCATGCGGGCCGTTGGAACTGGGTGCGCTAACAAAACTGCGTTTGCCAGGGCTGATTTGACCTGGGCAAAGGCGCGCTCCCGCTCCGGAGACCATTCAACTTTATTTGCGGGCTTTTCTTTTTTCAACGCGGTGTACAATGGCTGCATGAGTCGTGCTGCGCTTGGGAGGAATCGGTTGTAAAAATTAACCATCCCTAGAAACTCCTGAAGCGCCTTGACCGTTTGAGGTTGCGGAAAATCCGTTATGGCACGCACTTTATTTGGAAGGGGAACCGCTCCCTCTGCCGAAACGCGATGTCCCAAAAAATCAATCTGCGCCACCCCAAACTGGCACTTCGCTGGGTTAACTATTAACCCGTGCTCTGCCAGCCTCCGGAAAACTGCTGTGAGGTGTTTTTCATGTTCGCCTTCGGACGCGCTGGCCACCAAAATATCGTCCAAATAAACGAACACGAAAGGAAGGTCGCGCAAAACTGCATCCATCATGCGTTGGAAAGTCTGCGCGGCCCCCTTGAGGCCAAAAGGCATGCGCAAGAACTCAAAAAGGCCGAAAGGAGTTATGACCGCTGTTTTGGGTACATCCTGCGCGTGCACTGGAACCTGGTGGTAGCCGCGCACCAAGTCTATTTTAGAAAAAATGCGCGCCCCCGCCAAATGAACAGAAAAATCCTGAATGTGCGGAATCAGGTAGCGGTCATGAGCTGAAACGTTGTTCAATCTGCGGAAATCGCCGCAAGGTCGCCACGAGCCGTCAGCCTTTGGGACCATGTGTAACGGCGAAGCCCAAGGGCTCTTGAAGCGTCTAACAATGCCCAGTTTTTCCAGATTAGTGAACTCCTTGCGCGCGATGGCCAGTTTAGCTGGGTCCAAGCGCCGAGCTTTCGCAAAAACGGGAGGGCCTGTGGTTGTTATGAAATGTTCTACCCCATGTTTGGCCACCGTTGCCGAAAACGTGGGGACTGTGAGTGCTGGAAACTGAGCAAGCAAAGTGTGAAACTTACCACCCGCAGCTGAGACGCTGGCATGTGCAGTTGGCGGGGCCACCCGAGCTGTGCAGGGAATAGAATGAAAGGACAGTGCATTAATCAGATGTCTATTAGCTAAGTCAACCAATAAACCATGTGAGCACAAAAAATCAGCCCCTAACATGTTGAAACTGACTGCTGCTACAATAAATGTCCACTCAAATGAACGGCCCTGTAAGGACAGAAGCATGGTCCTCTCACCGAACGTTTTAATCGTGGAGCCGTTCGCTGCTGACACTGACACCCAGGGGGCTTTAGAAGGCGACAGCCGTTCCGCATAGGTGGGTGTGACGAAGCTCAGCTGAGAGCCCGTGTCCACGAGGAACTGTTTCCCCGAGCGTGCATCCGTCAGGTAAAGCAGCCTGTTCTCGTTGCCGAGGGTCGCAGCTGCTACCGGCCCTCAGTCTTGGCGTTTCCCTGGCGCTTAAAGTTGCACGGTGGGACGCACCTGTGCGCCCTCTCTGCAACACGGCGGTGGTAGAAGCACGTGCCGTCCTCCGCTCCGCGTCGTCTGTCTCTTGTCGCCGCCGCCGTTGGTGCGTCTGGCGCCGCGGCCGCTGGACCTGCGCTGTCTCCGGACGCCGTTCCTGGACTGGCCGCCGCGGCCGAAACCGCGTTCCGCTTGTGGGCGTCAACCAACCGCTGCGCCTCTTTGCTCAACCCATGGTAGTCTCGCCTGGCCAATCGGGGCGACTCTGCCAGGGCCACTCTCACTGCTGGTGGTAGGGTTCAGAGGAAAAGGTGGGCGAAAATGAATTCGCCATCCTCAGAGGCTTTGAGCTGCAGCATCTTCACCATCAGGTCCGCAGGTCTATCGTTTTCTGCCTCCGTCAGCGCCAGGAGCCCCTCTGCTCGTTGTTGAACTGAGGGGGTGAAATGGCTGATCAGCGCGTCCTTCAATGCGCTGTACTTGTCGCTGTCTGGTGGATGGTTAACCAGATCCTTCACTCTCTGGACCGTGTCGCTGTCCAGCTTCGCTACCACTTGGTAGAATCTTGTGTCGTCGTTGGAGATTCTCCGGAGGTTGAACTGCGCCTCGACTGCGCTAAACCATGAGCGCGGGCTGTGCTGCCAGAAATCGGGCAGCCGGATCGTGGAGGCGGCCATCAGGCTGGCTTCCACCGAGGCCCGCTCGGGAGAATTCTGTCTGCTCATTTTCCGTCGTACGTCACCAGTGTAGAAGTGTGTGCTCAAATGACGAGGCTGAGTTTAGTCATAAACCAGCTTTATTTGACAGAACACAACTTCTAGCATTCTCAAAGCAGGAAAGAGAAAGAATCATATCTCAAACACCCTTTTATACGTTTCCAGCATCAGGATTCAAGTCACATGGTGTCTTCAGTAAACATACAGTTACAAAGCATCCCTTTGAAGCTTCACCTATTGTCTCTCATTTCCTGATGAACCGGAATTCTCTCCGGGGCATCTTCTGTGGGACAAAGAGACAAATCTCACACTTCCTTGTTATCTTCTGCAGATTCGAGTCCTCTGTCCTTGCAGACGGGACACCCCACAATACACATGCAGTCCTGTCTCTGTGGCAACGTGAGCCCACAATGTGTGTCGGCCACAAGACGAAAATTAGACATAAAATAATCCACAAATTTATAATGAAGCTTCAAATGTACAAGAAAAGTCAATTTTACAAGAGGAAATTACAAATTTGAGGAACATGGTTTCAACTTTCACTAGTTATCCTACATGGTATGATTATCAAATCAAATCAAATCAAATCAATTTGATTTGATTTGATTTGCCACAATTTTCTTCTTAGTTATCCTACATGGTATGATTATGTACCCATATATATGTATTTCCCCATACTTCAGTACAATATGTCATGTATGGGAGTATTAATGAATGATACAAGGTATATAGTGTGGGTTGATTCAGCAAATATTTCACTCTGTGTAGTATTGCAATTGATTTGGATATTTTACCTTTAATATAATTAATATGTGACTTCCAACACAGTTTATTATCAATTATTACTCCAAGAAATTTAGCTTCGGATACCATTTCAATCTCTACACCATTTACACTGAGTTTAGATACTAAGTTGTTGTGATGGTTTATGTATTTTGGATACATGGATCCACTGTAACTTTAGATTTACAGAGAAAAGTAGAAAACTATAAGAAAATTGTTATAAATTTTTGAGAAAAATCTCAAACCTTCAAGACTGAAGTCATTTCTCAAGTTTTTAAGTGGCTGCTCTTTGTACCCTTAACCTCTTGCGCTCCGTTGTACCGCGGACGGGCAAGTCTCTGCGTCCGAGAGCGCACGAGGGCGCTCTCGTGCGCTCTAGGAAGCATGGTGTAGATGGTGATGTAGGTGGTGATGGTGATGTAGTGGCGTCCAAGCGCGCACTGAAAATAAAAGCTGCAGACACAGCCGCGAGCAGATTAGTTCATCTGACTGACCTCTCATTCGACTAATAAGAGCCTTGAATTGGGTTTCTGAAACCTTGAAGAACCAATGACTGAAAACCTAGCCAGAAGGACCCGCCTGCTGTGAATGCAGTGAGCCAATTGAAGCAGAGAAGTTCGCGAGCTGTTTTTTTTAAGGCTGGGTGAAGACTGACTGCTGGAGCGGATCAAAAAAGGATTAGACGTTATGAGACGTTATGATTTCTTCCATGGTCATAGACCGACGGAGGCTGACGACGAAGGCTGAGTGACACACGCCTTCGCCAGTCTTTTTTTAATTACGACTGTTATTTGTTTTGAAAAATCGTTCGCCAAAAAACGCAATCATGGAAGCATAAAACCGCAATAATGGAATTATGTTTTGACCGGGTCGCGAGACCAGAACCACGAGCGGACCAGCGTCGCGTTCGTCTGACAATGAGGAAGAGAAGTTGGCCGGGACAATGTGGCTGTGGAGAGGTAAGGTGTTATAAGCCAAATTATTTTTTATCCCTGAAAATTGTAATCCAAAATGACTTTTGACCGATCGGTAAATTACAAATGTGCTTCGCGGCGCAGTTCGTGCGCCGCTGTACAATGGGTTGTTCGCCGCGTACAGACTGTGAACGCCCCCCCACCCCCGCTATTCTTCTGCAGCGAGGGAGGGGAAGCCGCGGTGATTGCACTGCTGTCCCACATCACCACATAGGCTAATCCGTTGTGTAGCGATGGCCGAAGTCCATCCTCTGTAGCGAGCGCAGAGACACACACACAGACAGCCCTGAGTGTGACCTTTCATTAGAGCCCAAAATGAAGCTTCTATATTGAATCATTCAAAAGTTACAGACGTTTTTCCAAACTGTGCCATTTGGCACAATTTGGCACAGTTCAAAAACGCCTGGGAACTACCTGAGGAAAAAGCTGTGTAATATATTCATTTTTTGTGGTATTGTTACAAAATTTGGACCTAAGCTGGATAACACTTGGTTCTACATTTCTGTTGCATTTTCCAGCCCGGATCTGAAGCTGTGTGTTATTTGCAAGCATTTGTATCCAAAAAAACACCCAGGCCAAATTTATTTTCTTCAAGTTCACTATGTTTAGATGACTGTAACTCAGTGGCTGGAGCACTTGGAGAGATCATGTTTTTTTTGCTAAAAAATTCAAAGTGTTTTCTTTTAAATGAGCCCAACCCCATGAAGATGCTGCAAAGGGTTGAAGAACAGCTTTCGATTTACTTTGGGCACATTATTTTTTGGCGTTTTTAGGAAAATTGACCGGAGTGCAAGGGATTAACTCAATTAGAAATTTTGGTTGTCTACTTTTAATTATTAATTTCAAAGCACTGCTTTTACATGAGTAGAATTTCTGGTTACTATACCCACCTGATCATATAATTCAAGTATGCATGAGTACATTACTATTATGAATGTTTCTTTCCCTCCCCTACTTTCTCAATGGAAAAAAAGAAACACTAGAATAAAAATAAAAATACAAAAAATACACATTTTTGTCATTTATGCAAACCATGACAAAAACATCCTACAGGACACAATATGACACTTGATATTTTCTAACCTGTTTGTATACCACCGTAGACGGAGAGAGAACCTGAATTAGACAGAGTTCAGAGAAGGCAAGATGAGACTGAAGAGAGGAGCCAAGGAGAGGAAAGTGTTCAGGCAGAGGAAGGAGAGAAGGATAATGCCACTAAAAAGTCTAAACACAGGATGTCTGGGTGGTGACATGATTGGGTGACCTAGGAACAGACATGGACTCAAATAAACACAATTATCTTTTATTATAAGAAGTGTGGGTGTGTGTGTGCGTGCAGGAGAATAGCAGCAGGGCGAGCAGATTACCGTTCAGACTGGCAACCCTAGGAGGAAACTCAGACAGACAGATGAGTGCTTGAGGTATGGAGGATTTACCGGAGAACATGCTGCCTTACGAGTGAGCAGGAGAGCTGAGGCGCTGAAGAACTCCCGAGGCTCCAGTCCAGTCGTCCCGTGTCAAGGCCACCACTGCCGAAGAGGTGCAGGTTGTACTGTGTAGGAGAGGTGCAGGCTGTGCTCAGGTCCGCCGCCAGGAGGAGGCAGTCCGCCACCAGGAGGCTTCCACCTGTGCACAGGGGAGATGGAGAAGGGCAGAGAGTGCAGGAGAAGATAATGGCTTACTTGCCGGTGGGGAGTCCAGACTCCCAGGAGAAGCGCGGAGTAGAACGAAGCAGAGGAGGCGGAACTCCGGAGCAGGATGAGTAGGGAAGGCGAGAAAGTCTTGCCAAAACGTGGGAGCGTTGATGTCTCCGTGCAGACCAGAGGACAGCGCTGCTTAAATAGGCCACTAGATAGGATGAAGAGGTGTGCGTGCAGCTGTGGAGATAATTAGGGCAGCAGGCACGCAGAGCAAATCATGACAGTACTCCCCCCCCCCCGACGGGACGCCGATCCAACCTGCCTGGGTGCGTCCGGTGGAAGTCCCTGATGAGTTGTGGATTCATCACAAAGGAGGGACGCACCCAGGACCTCCATTCAGGACTTTAGCCCTCCCAATCCACCAGGTACTGGAGTCCACGACTCCGACGTCGGACGTCCAGGATGGAGTTGACTCTCCATGCAGGGTCACCATTGATCAATACCGGTGGGGGTGGCGACTTGGGAGGGGGGCACAGAGGGCTGGAGACGAACGGCTTGACCTGAGAGATGTGAAAGGTGGGACAAATGAGGAGGGAGGGGGCAAGAGCCAGACGCACAAAGACAGGATTCACAATATGTGTAATGGAAAAAGGCCCAATAAATCGCTGAGACAGTTTCCTGGACTCGGCCTTGAGATTGTTTTTAGTGGAAAGCCATACCTGCTGCCCGACCCGGTAGGATGGGGCTGGGGTCCTGCGGCGGTTGGCAATGGTGGCGTTTTGGTCCACCGTGTGCCGAAGCACGGCTCGAGTGGCCCTACACAGCTGGCGACAGTGCCTCGTATGGGCCTGCATGGAGGGCACTGCAATGTCTTCCTCCTCCTGGAACAGCGGGGGATTGTAGCCAAGAGAGACCTCGATTGTTGTAGTTCCTTTTGTCCGTGAAGAGGTAGTGGGAGAAGAAAGCACAGGGCCAGATCTTATCGTCCATGGGGGAATGTTGAGACAGGACTGCTCCCACCCCGGAGTCCGAGGTGTCCACCTCCACTAAACACTGCAGCGCGGGGTCAACCTGAGCCAAGAAGGGAGGAGAAGAGAGCAATGACTTCAATTCCAAAAAGGCTGCCTTCGCCTCCCCCATCCACCGGAAGGGCACCTTGGAGGAGGTGAGGCGAGTGAGGGGTAGAGCAATAATGCTGTAATTCTTGATGAAGCGGCGGTAGAAGTTGGCAAACCCAAGAAACTGCTGTAACTGTTTCCGGTTAGATGGAACCGGCCACTCCACCACCGTTCTAACCTTGACAGGATTGGCAATGACCTCATTTTACGAAATGACCAACCCCAAGAATGAAGTGGAAGGGGCATGAAACTCGCACTTCTCTGCTTTGACAACTTATTTTCCAACAAACTCTGCAACACCCGCCTCACATGGACTCGATGCTCCTCGAGGGACTGCGAAACAATGAGAATGTTGTCCAGATATACAAACACAAAAGGAGCCTAAGAAATCCCTCAACACATTGTTAATGAGACGCTGGAATACAGCAGGGGCATTAGTCAGACCAAACGGCATCACCAGGTATTCAAAGTGTCCACTGGGGGTCCAGAAACCTGTCTTCCACTCGTCCCCCTATGTAATCCTCACCAGGTAGTATGCGTTGCGGAGGTCTAATTTTGTAAACAAAGAGGCCCCCTGGAGAGAATCAAAAGCCGTGTTAATTAGGGGGAGAGTGTATTTGTCCTTAACAGTAATGTTGTTCAACTCCCGAAAGTCAATACAGGGCCGTAACGAGCCATCTTTCTTTCCCACGAGGAAGAACCCTGCCCCCACCGCCAAGGAGGATGGCCGGATAGTGCCTGAGCTCAGGGACTCCTTAATGTTCTTCTCTATTGCCTCCATCTCCGGGGCCAACAGGCTATAAAGCCGACTAGATGGCAATGGAGCTCCTGGCAGGAGGTTAATGGCACAATCGTATGGGCGGTGGGGGGGAAGTGACAGCGCCTGCATCGTACTAAAGACGGCGCCCAGGTCATGGTATTCCGGGAGGAACTTGGGGACAGATTAGGTGGGGGTGTGTCCGGGACACCGAGTGGAACAGAGGGAGAGCAGCAGCAGGACTGCATTCAGGCACTTAGGCAGAAAGAGCTCCATGAAATGATATTCCTGTGCGCCAATCAATGGACGGGTTGTGCAGGGGCAGCCAGGGGTACCCTAAAATGACTGGGGATGCCGACACAAGAAGCACAAAGAATCTGGTTTGCTTCTGGTGATTTCCCAAGATCCGAACAGAAACCGGGGCCGTCTCTTTGGTGACAATGGCAAGCGACGCTTTAGACAGAATAATAAGTCTCAGGGGAGTCTTCAGCTGATGGCAGGGGAGCCCTTACCGGGTTGCCAGATCTTCCGAAATAAAGCTCTGTTCGGCCTCAGAGTCGATGAGTGCATGAGTGGAAATTTCCTGATGATTGTGTGTGAAAAGGATGGGCAATAAGAATTTGGTAAGGGGATTTTGCTGGAGTGAGTCCGTGAATCTGCCTGTTGTGACCCACGGACCCCCTCTTTTGGGCGACTGGGTCAGGAAGCCAGCTCATGTTCCTCACTAGCACAATATAAACACAGCCCGAGCTCCTGGCAGCGCTGTTTCTTGGCCGTGGACAGTTTAGACTGGCCCATCACCATAGGCTCAGTGGAGTCAAGGGAATCGGGATGTGGAAGGGCCAGCAGGGGGGGCTGTGAGGAGCGGCTGTGAGCCCGAACTGTGCGAACTGTGAGCCCGAGCAATCGGAAGGTTGACGCTTGTTGGCCTGCTCCCTCAGCCGGTTGTCGATGCTAATTGCTTGGGAAATTAGCTCACTCAGTTTGTTGGGCTTTTCAATGCGGGCTAACTCATCCCTCAGGCTAGGGCTAAGGCTATGGGTGAAAATACCTCACAGGGAGGCATCCTCCCAGGCAACCTCTGTCACCACCACCCGGAAGTCTACAGAGTAATCGGCCACCAATCTAATCCCCTGTTTCAGATTGAGTAGCCGAGTGGTGAGCACACTATCTCGGTCTGAGTGATCGAATACCTCATTAAATTCTCTCACAAACTGGTCATACGTTAGGTTAGCGTAGTCTGGCCGAGCCATGACCGCATAAGCCCAAGCTAGAGCCCGCCCCTCTAAGAGATGAACAACATAGCCGATGCGGCTGTGACGAGTGGGGAAATCCCCCGGTACCCGCTGAAACACTATTCCATATTGCATCAAAAAAACCCGTGCTTCCTCTAGCTTGCCGCTAAAGCGCGTGGGCGTGGGGACTGGAGTCAGCCGGGACTGCGGGGAAGGAGACGGGACGGAGCTGGGTGGTCCGGTCGCCCCCCCCCGGGAGCTGGTGGAAAGGGCTGCGGATTTGTGAGGCGGTCCAGGCGTGTGTTAATCTGAACAAGCTGGGTGAGTATGACTTGTTGCTGGTGGGATAACTGGTTTACCCGAGCCTCAATGATGTTAAGTTTCTGTGCTAGCGCACAGTCTGCTGGGTCATTCTGACGGAGACGTACTGACATGATTGGGTGACCCAGGAACAGACGTGGACTCAGAATAAACACAATTATCTTTTATTATAAGAAGTGTGGGTGTGTGTGTGCGTGCAGGAGAGTAGCAGCAGGGCGAACAGAGCACCGTTCAGACTGGCAACCCTAGGAGGAATCACAGACAGACAGATGAGTGCTTGAGGTATGGAGGATTTACCGGAGAATATGCTGTCTTACAATTGAGCAGGAGAGCTGAGGCGCTTAAGAACTCCCGAGGCTCCAGTCCAGTTATCCCGTGTTGAGGCCGCCACTGCCAACGAGGTGAAGAGGTGCAGGTTGTACTCTGTAGGAGAGGTGTAGGCTGTGCTCAGGTCTGCCACCAGGAGGCTTCCACCTGTGCACAGGGGAGATGGAGAAGGGCGGAGATTGCAGGAGAAAATAATGGCTTACTTGCTGGTGGGTAGTCCAGACTCCCAGGAGAAGCGCGGAGTAGAACGAAGCAGAAGAGGCAGAACTCCAGAGCAGGATGAGTAGGGAAGGCGAGGAGGTCTTGCCAGAACGTGGGAGCGTTGACGTCTCCGTGCAGACAAGAGGGCAGCGCTGCTTAAAATAGGCCGCTAGATAGGATGAACAGTGTGGTGCGCAGCTGTGGAGATAATTAGGGCAGCAGGCATGCAGAGCGGATCATGACAGTTGGGACCCCAACTGGCCCAATATTCAAGTCTCGGTTGTACAATACTTCAAATGGTAAGTTCCATATGCAACTTTACTGTGTAAAATTTTAAAAAGGAATAAATAGTATGAAATTAAAATTTCCGTTATATTTATTCCCCCCTCCCGGGGAAAAATATGTTTCCACCGCACCAAGGTCTTTAAACCAGAGGAAACACTGATACATCATAACCAATACAAAGGACTTTCTTTTTTTTATATACATTTTAAATTACCTACAGAAAAAAATAATTATAATTCATCTGTCAGTAATTTTATGCACCTTTAATTCCCTTGTGGAAGTTGCGTTCAATGATGAGACTGAGTTCATTCCTCAGGTTCGGCTTTATTGCAGAACACAATCATCCAACATTCTCAAATAGAAAGAAGAGGCAGAATCATGTCACATCACATTCTTATACCTCCAGGGGATTAAGAACTCAAGTCACATGGTGCTTCTGCAAACATTTAATCACAATGCAAGTCTCTGAAGATTCACCATTGTCTCTTATTCTCCGATGTTCCGGGGATCCCCCCAGGGCCTCCTCTCTGAGACAAGGGTCCGACTTCACACCTCCTCGACATCTCCTGTCGGCCCCCGTCGATCCAGACTCTTTGTTTCTCCAGACGTGAAGCCCCAATCCACATAAGCCATACATTTGTGGGAGATATGAGCCAGACATATGTGCCACACTCTTGTGGGAAATATGAACCAAACATATGTCCCACACCCTCTTAATTTTGCAGTGTTGTTGTAAAATTGTTTTTAATGTGCATTTGAAATGACAACAAAAAAACATAACACAAATGTAAAATAAACCAAAATAATGGGGGGAGAAAATGCATCCATGCAAATCCTCACACAAGTGTGTTTCCACGTTATAGATAGTAGGGAAACAGATTCCATCACTGAAGAACCTAATTAGTGATGCACTTTACCACAGTCAGAGGTACTGAGTTTATGAAGTTGGAGCCTCCCTCCAAGCCAGTTCCAGTAATCCAGATCACATTTTCTGGGCTTTAGTAGCCCCAAAATATTTAAGAGAAGGGTCCCAAGTGTGATAAAACAGGAAGGGTTTGTCCATTAAAGCTGAAGAGAAAGCCTGGAGAGGGATGGTACTAATCACACTGTTCAACCACTGATGCAAAGTGGGGGCTTTGTCAGAAATCCACAATGTGAGAATACATTTTTGTGCATTGTACAGAGGAATATGCAAAAGCTTCATACTTAAAAAAATTATCCGGTTCGTCCCAACAGACAGGTTCGTTGCCCAATCTGTAGAGTGTAATTAAAAATCCTGTTAAGCTGCTGAATAATGGTACCCCAGAACTGCTGAAGAGAGGGACAGCTCCACATACAATGGAAAAAAGAACCCACTGTTGACTGACATTTAGTGCAGAGATCTGAAAGGCCTGAGTTGGCCCTATGTCTGATTTCAGGAGTAATGTACAGTCTGTGCAGTATTTTAAACGGTCTCTCCCAGGCGGAATTTGTGACTAAGAATTTAAAAGGTTGGCCACATAAACTATCCCAAGTGTCAGGAGTTATAGAGGAATCCAAGTCAGATTCCCATTTATCTTTGATTTTATTAGAATTGTCCTCTTTCAGATCACAAAAATCTGAAATGACTTAAACTTCATTCATTATTGCTACTTGACTAATGAAAAATTATTGGAAATGAAGTAACATTAAGAACCAGTTTTTTTCTCCGACACGTTTTATTATTTATTTAGTGTTTATGCGGCCACTGTCACACACTTTTGCAACTTTAGTAATACTCAGAAAAAACTAAGAAACTTGGCAGTAATTGAAACCAAAGAAACGACGGTCTGATACACTATAATGTTTCCAATTAGCGACAATTTAGCATCATCATTTAGCATTTGACGTTTTATAATTAGAGAGAGATGGTGTTAATGTTACTTACCTTCAATTAAAACGAGGATAGAGGACTATCCTGTGACGCAGCACGGTGGGGGAAAAAGTCCCACATCCCTGGCTAACAGAAGTAGTGGCTATATTACCAGAACATTAGCTTGCTGTTAGCTGCTGTGCTATCCACCAGAACCCACACACCTGGCGCATTGCAGGGGAGAGGTGGGGCGGTGACAAGTAGAAACAGGGTATGGGCCTTTTAAATCCCGATATAAACAATATAGTTTTAAATGAAATGGTAGATGTTTTTTTATCACGTCACCGATATGTACAGTGGTGTGAAAAAGTGTTTTCCCCTTCCTGATTTCTCATTTTTTGTGTTTGTCACACTTAAATGTTTAAGATCATCAAACAGTATTAAATATTAGACAAAGATAACACAAGTAAACACAAAATGCAGTTTTTAAATGGTGTTTATTATTAAGTGTAAAAAAAATCCAAACCTACATAGCCCTGTGTGAAAAAGTGCCCCCCATCCCCGTTCAAACATAAATTAACTGTGGTTTATCGCATCTTTGGAAAGCTGAATTCAATTTCTCTAGCCACACGCAGGCCTGATTACTGCCAAACCTGTTCTCAATCAAAAAATCACTTAAATGGGACCTGCCTGACAAAGTGAAGTAGACCAAAAGATCCTCAAAAGCTAGACATCATGCTACTATCCAAAGAAATTCATGAACAAATGAGAAACAAAGTAATTGAGATCTATCAGTCTGGAAAAGGTTATAAAGCCATTTCTGAAGCTTTGGGATTCCAGTGAACCACAGTGAGAGTCATTATCCACAAATGGCAAAAACATGGAACAGTGGTGAACCTTCTCAGTAGTGGCAGGCCAACCAAAATTACCCCAAGAGCGCAGCAACAACTCATCCAAGAGGTCACAAAAGACCCCACAACAACATCCAAAGAACTGCAGGCCTTACTTGCCTCAGTTAAGGTCAGTGTTCATGACGCCACCATAAGAAAGAGACTGGGCAAAAATGGCCCACATAGCAGAGCTCCAAGATGAAAACCACTGCTGAGCAAAAATAACATAAAGGCTCATCTCAGTTTTGTCAGAAAACCTCTTAATCATCCCCAAGACTTTTGGGAAAATACTCTGTGGACTGACAAGACAAAAGTTGAACTTTTTTGAAACTGTTTGTCCCATTACATCTGGCATAAAACTAACACAGCATTTCAGGAAAGGAACATCATACCAACAGTAAAATATGGTGGTGGTAGTGTGATGGTCTGGGGCTGTTTTGCTGCTTCAGGACCTGGAAGACTTGCTGTGGTAAATGGAAACATGAATTCTGCTTTCGACAAAAAAATCCTGAAGGAGAATGTCCGGCCATCTTTTTGTGACCTCAAGCTGAAGCGCACTTGGGTTCTACAGCAGGATAATGCTCCAAAACACACCAGCAAGTCCATCTCTTAATGGCTTAAGACGAACAAAATGAAGACTTTGGAGTGGCCTCGTCAAAGTCCTGACCTAAATCTGACTGAGATTCTGTGGCATAACCTTTAAAAGGCGGTTCATGCTCAAAAACCCTCCAGTGTGGCTTAATTACAACAATTCTGCAAAGATCCATCCATCTTCTACCGCTTTTCTGGAAGTCCGGGTCGTGGAGGCAGCAGTTCAAGCAGACATACCCAGACATCCTTCTCCCCAGCCACCTGCTCCAGCTCTTCAGAGAGGATACCAAGGCGTTCCCAGACCCGCTTGGAGACTTAGTCTCTCCAGCGAGTCCTGGGTCTACCCCGGGGTCTCCTCACAGTGGTATGTGCTCGAAACACCTCAGGTGGGAGGTGTCCAGGAGGCATACTGATCAGATACCCATACCACCTCAACTGGCTCCTTTTAATGTGGAGGAGCAGCAGTTCTACTCTGAGCCTCTCCTGGATGACTTAGCTCCTCACCCTCTCTCTAAGGGTGAGTCCAGCAATCCTATGAAGAAAGCTCATTTCAGCCACCTGTATCCGCAATCTCATTCTTTCGGTCATTACCCAAAGCTCATGACCATTGATGAGGGTAGGAACGTAGCTTGACCGGTAAATGGACAGCTTTTCCTTAGAGCTTTGCTCCTTCTTCACCACAACAGACTGGTACAACATCCGCATCACTGCAGATGCTGCTCTGATCAGTCAGTCATTCTGTCGCTCCATTCTCCCCTCACTTGTGAATAAGACCCCGAGATACATAAACTCCTCCACCAAATTCTGCAAAGATGAGTGAGCCAAAATTACTCCACAGTGCTGTAAAAGACTCATTGCCAGTTATTGCAAACGCTTGATTGCAGTTGTTGACGCTGAGGGCGGCCCAACCAGTTATTAGGTTGAGGGGGCAATCACTTTTTCACACAGGGCCATGTAGGTTGGGATTTTTATTTACCCTTAATAATAAACACCATTTAAAAACTGCATTTTGTGTTTACTTGTGTTTTCTTTGTCTAATATTTAAATTTGTTTGATGATCTGAAACATTTAAGTGTGAATTGGCCTCAGGTGTGCTGGCAATGGAGTAGGTGTGTGCGTTGCTGGCTCCTGCTATATTTTTTTCTTTACTTTTTAAACCCTATTTTGCTGTAAGCTGTTAATGTTTTGGACATTTAATACATGCAGAATCTGTTTTGAGTTGTGAAATATGTCCAAAACAAGAAAGCAGACTGAAAAGGAGGCAGCAGGGAACAATACTAACACCAGCTTAGCTGAGGATGCTAATATCAGCCTTAACCCTGCACTTGTTGCCTTGCTTGAGCAACACAGAATGTCCATAGCTGCTGACTTCAAAGCTTCATTTGAACTTATTAATGGTAAGCTGGACAAAATTCAAGCAGATGTGGCGAACCAGGAGCAACGCATTGGCGACCTTGAAAACAACGCGGAGGACGTCAGCCAGCGCCTAGCGGCGCTTGAAGTTACATGTGAGTCAATGCAGGAGGAGAACAAACTTTTGAAAAACAAACTTTCTGACCTGGAGGGAAGAAGCAGGAGGCTGAATATTCGTCTGGTGGGTCTGCCGGAGTCCTTTGATGTGGGTCCACGGCCATCTGAATTTTTTTCTCGGCTGTTGGTGGACGTCTTTGGCGCACAAACTTTGCCATCTCCCCCAGAGCTGGATAGAGCCCACCGCAGCCTCATGCCCAAGCCGAGTCCGAATGGGAAGCCGCGCGCTGTCATTATTTGTTTCCACCGGTTTTGGACCAAAGACTTGGTGATGAGAGAAGCGCGGAGACGCCGTGGGACTTTGGAATATCGTGGGCATAAACTTCAGTTCTACGAGGATTATAACGCCGACGTTCAGAAGCAACGAGCCGAATATAAGGAGGTTATGTCCGAGTTGTACAAGAGAGGTTTTCGTCCTTCTCTTCTTTTCCCCGCCAGGCTCCGGATAACTCTTCCAGACGGCAAAAACCAGTGGCTGGCATCCGTCTCGGAGGCCACCTGCTTCATGCAAACCATGGAGAGAAACCAGCAATTTTCGCCTTGAACTGGACATTTCTGGGTTGACCAGCTGCCGCGCTGGACTGCTTGTTACTTCATTGAAGCTGCACTGACTGGACATTGATGCATTTTTAGATGTTTAAAAACAAGGTAAAATTGGCTCCCTATACGTTGTTGTTTACTTAATTCTTTTTTTAATTTTATCTTATTTATTTATTTATTTATTTTTTTTAGGGTAAAACGTTCATATTATGCAGGATTGAAGCCAGTTGTATGGGAGCATTCTGTTAGGATGAAAATAGAGCAGGAGATGGAGCGGTTGCTGTTTTTTTTGCAACCGGCTGGAGTGTTGTTATAGGTTTGGTTGTTGGATTTTTTTTTATTTTTTTTATTTTTATTTATTTATTTTTGTTTTGTTTTGTTTTTTGTTATGGTTTTATTTACACCCCCCTTACCCCCTCCTTTTTTTTTTTTTTTTTACCCGTACCTCACTTTACTCTTCTTTGGGCTACACAACATAATATATAAATTTTACTCTTTGAATGAATAGTAATCTTACTTTGGTAAGCTGGAATGTGAAGGGGTTGAACCATCCAATAAACGAAAGAGAGTCATGTCACGTCTAAAGCAGTTTAAGCCTGGGGTATTGTTTTTGCAGGAAACCCATTTGCAGGATTCCGACCACTTGCGTTTGTCAAAATGTTGGTCAGGACAATTTTTTCATTCAAATTTTAAAGCTAAGGCCAGGGGCGCTGCTATTCTTATTGATCGAAATATCCCATTTATTCCCTCTAATGATTTATTAGATAAAAATGGACGATTTGTAATAGTATCAGGTAAACTTGGCGATAAACATGTCACCTTGGCTAATCTGTATGCACCGAATTTTGATGTGCACTTTTTTCGCAACCTTTTTTCGCAACTTCTAGATTTAAATACTCATTCTCTAATTCTTGGGGGTGACTTTAATTTGTATATGGATCCGATCTTAGATCGCTCATCTTCAAAACCTGCTAGTCTTAATAAATCTGCAACTTATGTTAAGTCTTTTCTTGAGGAATATAGCCTTACAGATCCTTGGCGTTTTTTACATCCTAACGGCAGGGACTATTCTTTTTTTTCTCACGTACACCATACTTATACCAGAATAGATTATTTTTTTGTTGACAATTTATTAATTAATAACCTTTGCTCTTGCAGTTATGATAGCATCTCAGTTTCTGATCATGCTCCTCTTGTACTTAAAATGATCCTCCATGGATGTGACTCCATGAGAAAGCATTGGAGATTGGATCCATTATTACTTACAGATGAAAAATTGGTTGCGAATATTTCTTCTAAAATTAATTTTTTTTTGAAAGAAAATAAAACTCCTGGTATGCCAAATAAAACGATATGGGAGGCCATGAAGGCATTTCTTAGGGGGGAATTTTATTTCATTGGCAGCATTTAAAAGACGATCCTTAATACAGGAACAGAAGGCTATTTTAGATCAAATCCTGGACATTGACAGACAATATGCTCAATCTCCATTACCCGCTCTGTACAAGGAACATATGACATTACAAACTAAACTTAATTTACTTTCTACTCGACAAATTGAAGGTTGTTTAATAAGATAAGATAAGATAAGATAAGCCTTTATTAGTCCCACAATGGGGAAATTCCAGGATTGCAACAGCACAGGATAGCAACACTCAGAGCAACAATCAGAAGGCAAGAAAAAAACAACATCTAGTAAACATATGTCCATATTACTATAAATGTATATATATAGACACACAGTGCAGAGCATTATGGTTATGGTAATAAGGAACAAGAGTGAATTTTATGAACATGGCGAAAAAACCAGTAAACTTCTAGCTAATCAACTACGTGGTATTAGAGCTAAGCAAATTATTACTGGAGTTAGGACAGATAAAGGAGAGGTGACATCTGACCAACAAGTGATTAATGATATTTTCAGGTCATTTTATTCCAAATTATATACCTCAGAATATACAACAAACTTAAAGGATTTGGAAATTTTTTTTGATTCTATTGATACCCTTCGATTTCTTCAGAATCTCGGCAAATTTTAGAAGCTCCCATCACAAAAGAAGAAATTCAGCTGGCAATATCATCCATGCAATCAGGAAAATCTCCAGGACCTGATGGGTTTTCCGCTGATTTTTTCAAAAAATTCTCTGACGACCCTCGCCCCTTTCCTTTGTCAAGTTTTTACAGAGTCGCTTGACTCTGGTACACTTCCTCCTTCATGCTATCAGGCCTGTATCACTGTGTTGCTTAAAAAGGATAAGGATCCTGTTGATTGTGCTTCTTACAGGCCTATTTCCTTGTTAAATACCGATGTTAAAATTTTGTCAAAGTTGTTAGCTTCAAGGTTGGAAAAGATTCTTCCTTTTATAATTTCACAGGACCAAACCGGTTTCATTAAAAATCGCCATTCTTTTTTTTAACTTGCGGCGGTTGTTTAATATTATTTATACTCCTCACCACAACATACCTGAATGTCTTATTAGTTTGGACGCTGAAAAGGCATTCGATAGGGTTGAGTGGGAGTATTTGTTTTTTACTTTGGAGAGGTTCGGTTTTGGTCCTTCCTTCTGTTCCTGGATTAAACTTCTCTATGCTAGTCCTTTAGCTTCAGTGTTAACTAATTGTCGCTATTCTGACTATTTTAGACTTTACCGTGGTACGAGGCAAGGCTGTCCTTTGAGCCCGTTGCTCTTTGCCTTGGCAGTTGAGCCGTTAGCTATTGCAATCCGTGGGAGCCGGGACTTTCTAGGCATTCGTAGGGGTGGCATTGAGCATAGGGTTTCACTCTATGCTGACGATCTTTTATTATTTCTCTCCAACCCACTTACTTCATTACCCGCTATACTCAACATTTTGGATAGTTTTAGTAGGTTTTCTGGTTATAAAATTAATCTTAATAAGAGTGAACTGTTTCTGATTAATGAAAGATTCAAGTTCAGGATTTTGAAAATTTTCCTTTCAAGGTTGTTATTGATCATTTTAATTATCTTGGGATATGTGTCACTAAACAATTTAATTACTTGTTTAAAAATAATTTTCTCCCTTACTTGACCAGTGCAAGCTAATACTTTCCAAATGGTCCCCATTATCCTTTGTCTTTAATTGGCAGAATCAATTCTGTAAAAATGATGTTACTTCCAAAGTTTTTATATTTGTTTCAATGTCTCCCCATTTTTATTCCTAATCCTTTTTTAAGTCTTTGGACTCTCTGATTACCTCATTTATTTGGAATGGTAAACATCCGAGATTGAGGAAAGTTTTTCTTCAAAGACCCAAATCAGTAGGTGGCATGGCTCTGCCTAACTTTCAATATTACTACTGGGCAGCAAATATCAGGTGCATGTTTATTGGAAACATTTTTATCTGGAACCCAAATCACCTATTTGATCCTTATGGAGTCACATGTGGACAATCAAACCTCCCTACCGGCAATTTTAGGTTCACCACTTCCCCTTGCTTTGTCTACACTGGGTAATAATAAAGTAGTTCGTCAGTCTCTTAGAATTTGGTCTCAATTCAGGAAAAATTTCGGTCTTCAGTTTTTTTCCATTAGAAGTCCAATTGCCGCAAATCATTTATTTACCCCATCAACTATTGATAGTGCATTTCATATATGGCACAGAAAAGGTTTAAAATCTTTTGCGGATTTATATTTTGATGGTCAATTTGCAAGTTTTTTCTCAACTTTCCACCAAATTCGACATCACTCTACACATTTTTTCCGCTTCCTCCAGGTCAGACATTATGTGCAAACCATGACAAAACAATTCCCTCAAAAACCTTCTGATAATCCTCTAGATGATTTTTTTATTAGTTAAACCAACTTCTAAGGGGGTAATGTCAGTTTTATATAATTTAATTTCAAATTTACAATCTTCTTCTCTGGCCGCTATCAAATTGAACTGGGAACAAGATCTTAATTTTACTTTTACTGATGATCTGTGGGACTCTATTCTTGGCCAGGTTCACACTGTATCAATGTGTGCTCGTCACGCTCTTATTCAATTTAAGATTGTACACCGGATGCACCTGTCCAAGGTTAAGTAGCACGTATTTACTCGGGATATAGACCCAACCTTGTGAAAAGTGTGGTAGCGCTCCTGGCACTTTGCTTCACATGTATTGGTCCTGCCCTGCATTGATGAATTTTTGGCATTCTGTTTTTATCACTATGTCTGAAGTCCTGCAATATCAAATTAAACCTGATCCATTATGCGCCATTTTTGGTGTGGCTCCAGAACTTGTCTTGCCAAGTTCCAAATTAAAAGTATTCAAATTTTCATTATTATTGGCCAGACATGCTGTATTACTGAAGTGGAAAGACTCTTCGCCCCCTTCACATTTACAGTGGATAAAAGATATAATGTCCTGTTTGGATTTAGAAAAAATCAGATATACAGTCTGTGGCTCTGAAAACAAATTCTATAAATTATGGCGCCCGTTTCTTGATTTCTTTGAAAGACCCACGATTATAGTTTCTGAGTAGCTCATATCCCCTTTACCCCACCCCCACTTCACACACACAATTTTTCTTGGTATTTTTTTTTTTTTTTAATTATTGTTTATTTAAAGGTTTTTGTGCTTTGAAGCATTTACATTTGTTGGCTTTAAGTTCTAGTTTTTCACTGTTTGGTTGAAACAAAAATGAAAATTTCTAATACTTTGTATTGTATTGATACTTCAATTAATAATAATAAAAAGACCTTTGAAAGAAAGAAACATTAAAGTGTGACATACAAAAAGTGAGAAATCACTAAGGGGGCTAACACTTTTTCACACCACTGTATATTGGATATATAGTATATTAGAGTTTGTCGTTCACAAACAACATGAAAATGTGTATAGAAATACAGTGGATATAAAAAGTCTACACACCCCTGTTCAAATGCCAATGTTTTGTGATGTCAAAAAAATGAGACCAAGATAATTCATTTCAAAATTTTTTCCACCATTAATGTGACACAGTGGACCAACACCAGCTGATGACATGGTTCCTCAAATCATCACTGACTTTGGAAACTTCACACTAAACGTCAAGCAACTTAGATTCAGTGCTTCTCCACTTTTCTCCTAGACTCTGGGACTTGGATTTCCAAAAAAAAATTGCAAATTTACTTTTATCTGAACAATTCTAATTCAATTCAATTCAACTTTATTTATATAGCGCCATTTCACAACAACAGTCCATCTCATAGCACTATCAACTGTAGGGGGGAACCCCCACAGTTTGCAGAAAGACCCCAGCAATCAGGCGATCCCCTGTGAGCAAGCACTTGGCGACGGTGGAGAGGAAAAAACTCCCTTTTAACAGGAAGAAACCTCCAGCAGAACCAGGCTCAGGGAGGGGCAGTCATCTGCTGCGACTGGCTGGGGGGTGAGGGGATAGAGAAGAAGAAAAGAACAGACATGTAGAGAAGCAAACAGCACGATGGGGACTCAATCTATGGGAGAGAACAAACAGATGTTAATGACCAGCAAAAAAAAAATATTTCATAGAGAGTGAGAGAAAGGAGTGAGGGCCCAGTGCATTACTGGAGGTCCCCCGGCTGACTAAACTTATTAGCAGCATAACTAAGGGAGGGTTCAGAAACACATGATCCCTCCCTAATTGTAGGCTATATCAAAAAGGTAGGTTTTAGCCCTATTCTTAAAAACAGAGATCGAGTCTGACTCCCGAATCCAGATTGGCAGCTGATTCCACAGGAGAGGAGCTTGATAACTGAAGGCTCTGCCTCCCATTGTACTTTTGGAGATTCTAGGTATTACAAGTAATCCTGCATTTTGGGAGCGTAGTGCTCTGTTAGGATGATACGGTAGTATCAGATCTTTTAAATAAAAAGGAGCCTGATTGTTGAGAGCTTTGTAAGTAAGAAGAAGGATTTTAAACTTAATTCTAAACTCTATGGGAAGCCAATGAAGGGAGGCCAGAACCGGAGAGATATGATCTCTCTTTCTAGTACCTGTTAAAACTCTTGCTGCAGCATTTTGGATCAGCTGAAGACTTTTTAAAGATGTTTTAGGACAGCCTGATAATAAAGAATTACAATAATCTAATCTCGAGCTAACAAAAGCGTGGATCAGTTTCTCAGCATCACTCTGAGACAAGATGCTCCTAATCTTAGCAATATTACGCAAATGATAGAAGGCAGTCTTAGAAACAAATTTAATATGTGAATTGAAGGACAAATCCTGATCAAAAATAACTCCAAGTTTCCTCACAGAGCTATTAAGAGAAAGAGTAACCGCATCCAAACTGAAAGTTTGAGTTGGAAAGGAATTTCTAAGGTTTTTTGGACCAACAAGAATGACTTCAGTCTTATCTGAATTTAATAGCAGGAAATTACAAGTCATCCAAGCTTTGATTTCCTTAAGACAGGCTTCTAACTTGGCTAATTGATTACTATCATCTGGCTTCATTGACAGGTATAATTGTGTGCCATCTGCATAACAATGAAAATGTATACAGTGCTTTCTAATAATGTTGCCTAACGGAAGCATATATAAACTAAAAAGAGTAGGGCTTAGCACAGATCCCTGTGGAACTCCATGACTAAGCTTTGAGTTGAAAGAAAACTCATTATTTACATGAACAAACTGGAACCTATCAGATAAATAAGATCTAAACCATTGTAACGACAGTCTTCATTAAGTCCAACATAGTGTTCTAATCTATCAAGTAGAATATTATGATTGATTAGTATCAAAAGCTGCACTATCGGTCTAAAAGGACCAAGTACAGAACACTAGTCCATTATCAGATGCAATGAGGAGGTCGTTAGTGACCTTCGCTAAGGCTGTTTCAGTACTATGATGGATTCTAAACCCAGATTGAAACCTCTTCAAGTAAACCCATTTCCCTGCAGGTGGTCAAACTAATTGCGTAGCAAACAACTCTTTTCTAAGGATTTATGAAATGAAAGGGAGATTAGAGATTGGTCTATAGTTAGCTAAAGCTCCTGGAATCTAGCGTTGGCTTTTTGAGTTAAGGGTTTAATTCACAGCCGTTTTTAAAAAGCCTTGCGGTACATGCCTAAAGTTAATGAAGAATTGATTATATGAAGAATAAAGCTACCAATAAGTGGGAAGACTACTTTAAATAACCTGGTAGGAATAGGGTCTAAAAGACAAGTTGAAGGTTTTGGATGAGGAAACCTATTTTGTCTAAACTCACAAAGGTCGATTGGAGTAAACTCATCAAGACAGACATCAATAGAAGGAGTTGTAGCAGTTATAGCATTTAAGTTAACTGTGGGAAGAATCCTGATTGATTTTATCTCTGATGGATGAAATTTTATTATTGAAAAAGTTCATAAAGTCCTGACTAGTAAGCTCTAAGGGGAATGCTAGGATTGACAGAGTCCTGACTCTTTGTCAACCTGGCTACAGTACTGAAAAGAAACCTGGGATTATTCTTGTTCTCTTCTATTAATGCAGAGTAATAACTTGTTCTAGCTTTTCTAAGAGATTTTTTATAAATTAAAAGATGATTTCTCCAAGCTAAATAGATTTCATCTAAATTAGTAGAGCGCCATTTTCTTTCTAATTGACGAGTCTTCTGTTTTAAGGTACGAGTTTCTGTGTTGAACCAAGGAGTTAGAATCTCTGATTAGACTTTTTCTTTTTTAAGGGGGCCACCAAGTCTAGAGTCTGATGCAGAGAAGCTGAAACACTATCCACCATGTTATCAATTACAGAAGGAGCAAGCTGTCTATAGCTTATTTCCGTTGTGTTGACACATGGCATAGAGGAAACAATCTGCATAAATTTTGGAAACAGCATCATCTGAGAGGCATCTACTGTAATAATATTTTTCTTTAGGAGCCAAATAGTCAGAAATAGTAAAATCAAAGGTTAACAGACAATAGTCTGACAGTACAGGGTTATGAGGAGACACTACAAGATTTTCTATTTCTATGCCATATGTCAAACAAGGTCCAATGTATGGTGGAGGTAATGAGTAGAATTTCCTACTTTCTGAGAAAACCCAATCGAATCTAATATTGAATTGAATGCCACATTAAGGCAGTCACTATCTACATCCACATGTATATTAAAGTCCCCTACTATAATTATTCTATCAGATTTCAGCACTAAATCAGCTAAGAAATCGGCAAATTCGGATAAAAATTCTGAGTAGGTTGATGGGGGACGATAAACTATGGCAAATAAAATTGGGTTTAACCTAAAATTGCTAAAGTGCCCAATACTGAGGACCAGGCCCTCAAAGGAATTATAACATGTTTTTTGCTTTACATTAACTAGTAATTTGGAATGGTAAATTGTTGCTACTCCTCCTCCACGACCAGAACTTCTGGGATTTTGACAGTTTAAATAACCAGAGGGAGTTGATTCATTTAAACCAACATAATCCTCTTGCCCTAACCAAGTCTCTGTAAGGGAAATTAAATCAATCTGATGATCAATTAACAAATCATGGACTAACAGAGACTTGGGAGTTAGAGACCTAATATTTAATAAACCACATTTAATTTTTAAATTATGAGGAGGAACAGAGGCCAAATCATTCAATTTAGAGGCTTTATGTTTAATTTGAGTTTTACCAATATTTTGCTTTATCACTTTGGGATGCTTATACATTATATTTTTGTTCACTTTGGAGGGAGCGGACAACGATTCTCTGATGGGAAGACAGGGGCTAAGCTGAGGGTGGCGGATGAAGAGGAGCTGCAGAGAGGCGTGTAAGACTGCCACTCTGCTTCCTGGTCCCAACTCTGAGTAGTCAGGGTTTTGGAAATTTGGATAAAAAAGATGCCAGATTGTTAGATAAATGAGAAGCACCATCCAAAGTGGGATGAATGCTGTCTCGTCTCATAAGACCAGGTTTTCCCCAAAAAGAGCTCCAATTGTCAATGTAGCCCACGTCATTTGTCTCCTGCTTCTCAGCTGCTTGCAGTTGAACACTTGAAATTAGAAATTTATTGATGAAGCCTACACACACCAAAGTTTTTCTCATTTGAAATGACAACTTTCATGAGTTTTTTAGCTCATTTTGACGTAGACGAACCGTAGACGGTCACCAGCAGATGACCACCAACAGAGGTCATCTGCTGGTGTTTTTCCACTGTGTTTTATCAAGACCAAAGTCAGCGCAGTCATCTACCACGAAATTTAAGAGCAGTTCATGCTTCCCTGTGCTGACAAGCATTATGGAGAAGCTGATTTCATTTTCCAGTAGGACTTGCCCCCCCCCCCCCCCCCCCCCACACACACACACTGCCAGAAGTATCAAAACCTGGTTTAATGGCCATGGCATCACTGTTTTTGATTGGTCAGCAAACTCTCCTGACCTAAACCCCATAGAGAATCTATGGAGGATTGTCAAGAGGAAGATGAGAGACACCAGACCCAACAATGCAGACGAGCTGAAGGTCACTATCAAAGCAACCTGCGCCTTCATGACACCTCAGCAGTGCCACAGGCCAATCACCTCCATGCCACGCCACATATTTTTTTTTTTTTAATTCTCTACAATGGGCCGGGCCCACATGGCGCCCAACATGCCAAGCGATACCCCCGAGCGCCCACACAGGCCCACGACCACCCACCCGAGACGCACACCGACAGCCGCGGGCCGCCCTGCAACCACAGCCACCCCGGAGCAACCCAACGGAAACACAGCCACCAGCCCACGCCAGTGGCCCCCCAACCACCCCCAAGTAGCAACACACACCCGCCGCCAATGACACCAGGGGCAATGCGACAAAGCGCCTCACCCAGTGACACAACAGCAGGGTGGCAGGGACAAGCAGGCCCCGAAACGTCAGCCCCCATGCCACTAGATGGACTGCCCAACCCCTGCCACCCAACAAGGTTCTCTTACCCATACACACATCCTCCACCCCCAGACATCCACCCACAGGTAACCGCACCCATACACACACGTATCCCTACCCACCTTTCACACATGCCCACCTACACCCACACACAGCCCCACCTGCCCACTCACAACACACACACCCACTTCTGCATCCGCTTATACACAAGCCCCCACTTACACCCACTCTCACACACATACACACATGCACACCCGCAGACCCCAGTGGACGGGGAGGGTGACCCAGGATGCAGGCACTTACCCCAGGGTGCTTCCAGGGCCCCAGGGAAACATGCAACCCGCAACACCGGTGCACACCTGACACCCCCCCGAGAGGCGAGGCCAGCCACCACCCAACCCCCCCCAGGGCCAGACAAACAGCCACCCCGTAACAGGCCCCCCGGACACCTGCTGTCGGGGCGCAGCCAGCCTCCAGAGGTGCCAAGGAGAGCGAGCCACCCCTCAGATTATAGAATTAATAAGCGGGGACTAGAGAGAATTGAATTCTGCCAGTTGATTATTTGAGGAGGCTGACAATCTCTCCAGGCTAATATAATCCAATAGTAAGTTATTATAATAAGTCATGCCAAAGTTATTTCTTGATTTCCAATTCATTAGGACAGTTTTCTTTGCGTTTTTTAGTTTGCGTTTTAGTTTCCCTTGTAGCTTTCCTATTTACTAGTCTAAGAGATACTGGATGGTGATCACTAATAGCTTGATTTGAACATATTTCAGTGTCTGTGATGTCCCTCACAATAGAGTTACTGGCTAAAAAGAAATCTAGACGTGAATGTGAACTATGAACTGATGGAAAAAGTGTATTCCCAAAGAGTTGGGTGAAGAGAACGCCATTCATCGCAAAGACCAAAATTATTCATGTATTGTTGAGAGTGTCAGTAGCCTGCCATTTTCGGTAATTCCACGATGTACTGAGCCTGTCTATTGCAGAGTTTAATACCAGGTTGAAGTCTCCTCCTATTATAAGTGTAGTGTCCAAGTGCTGAGAAAGAGAAGTGAAAAAAGTGTGAAAATAGAATGGGTTGTCAACATTTGGGCTATAAACACTTGCAATACATAGATCCAAATTTTGAACTGGTGTGGTGCACATATGTAGTTTCACGGGCTCACATGTATATGACTGTTCATATGCTCTCATGTATATTCCTGTGTGCTTACTTTGGCTTCACGTCTGAAGAGGAACAAAAGGTCTGGACCTCCTAGGGAGATGAGGAGGATGTGATTGTTGACCTTTGGATATGCAAAGAGATGGACATGAAGGATTTCCTGACCACCGAGGTTTGGGTGAAAGAGATAGGAACTGCAGGGGGGATGCATTGTGTTTGGGATTTAAAGACAATGGGATTTTGTGCTTTTATGTCAGGGGTATAAGACTGGCAGAGTTTGGGGGTTCTTCCTCTTTTCTGATTTGTATGTTGGAGAGTGTGTCGAGAATAAAATGGAACTTGAGAAATAACTCAGCCTCATCCTTTCCACACATCTCCACACTGGTGACCTTAAGACGTATTATGGCCGGTGACGATTCTCCTGCACCGGACTCATCAGGAGCCAGCCAGGCTAATGCAGCAACCACAGTCCAGCTACCTGATTTCTGGCAACATAGCCCGCGCTCCTGGTTTAACACAGTCGAGTCACAGTTCCATCTTCGGAGGGTTTTGGCAGACGCCACGAAATTCTACCATGTGGTTGCAAAGCTGGACAGCCACACAGCCCAGCGAGTAGAGAGCCTGATTAACCACCCGCCAGACGACGACAAGTATGGCACATTGAAGGCTGCTCTCATCCGTTTTTTCACCCCCTCGCTGGGAGAGTGAGCAGAGAAGCTCCTGGCGTTGACTGAGGGCGAGGTCGACAGACCTGCAGACCTGATGGCGAAGATGCTGAGTTTGAGAGACTCCGAAGATGATGGTTTTATCTTCGCCCACCTTTTCCTCAGGACACTACCATCAGCAGTGAGAGTTACCCTGGCCAGTTCACAGCTGCTGGCCCACCAAGACTACCACGAGCTGGGCCAGGAGGCGCAGCGACTCGTCGACGCCCATAGACGACACACGGCCACGACCGCAGCAGCGGAGCTGGGCGCAACATCCGGAGATGGCAGGGGGCCAGAGGCTGCAGCACCAGGCTTACTGATGACGGCAGCGGCGGAGGCCAGGAGACACGGAGCGGACGACGTCCTTTGCTTTTACCATCGCCGTTTTGCCGAGAGGGTACGTAGGTGCATTCCACCGTGCCAGTTCAAGCGCTCGGGAAACGCCAGGACCGGGAGTCGGTAGCAGCTGCGGCTCTCGGTGAAGAGAACAAGCTGCTGTACCTGAGGGACGCGCGATCGGGGAGGCACTTCCTCGTGGACACAGGCTCCCAGCTGAGTTTCATCACACCTTCCTACGCTGACCGGCTGGCGCCTTCCAGTGGCCCTGTGGCGTCAGCAGCGAACGGCTCGGCGATTAAGACCTTCGGGGAGAAGACCCTGTCTCTCTCTTTCCACGGCCGTACATTTGAGTGGACTTTTGTCATAGCGGCAGTCAATTTCAACATGTTAGGTGCTGATTTTTTGTGCTCACATGGTTTGTTGGTTGATCTTGTTAACAGACGCCTGCACTCTCTTTTTCCTCTATTCCCTGTACAGCGCGAGTGACTCCGCCAACAGCACAGACCAACGTCACAGCTGCAGGTGGTAAGTTTCACTCACTCCTCAATCAGTTTCGAGCACTCACAGTGCCAACGTTTTCGGCGACCGTGGCTAAACACGGGGTGGAGCATTTTATTACTACCACTGGGCCGCCCGTTTTTGCAAAAGCTCGGCGCTTGGATTCAGCTAAACTGTCCATGGCGTGCGAGGAATTCGCCAACCTAGAAAAATTGGGCATTATCAGACGTTCAAACAGCCCTTGGGCTTCACCGCTTCACATGGTCCCTAAAACTGATGGCTCATGGCGGTCGTGCGGTGATTTTCGCAGGCTGAACAATGCTACAGCACACGACCGCTACCCAATCCCACATATCCAGGATTTTTCAGTTCATTTGGTGGGGACGCGCGTTTTTTCTAAGATAGACTTGGTGCGCGGTTATCATCGGGTCCCAGTCCGCGCTGAGGACATACCCAAAACAGCGGTAATAACTCCTTTCGGGCTTTTTGAGTTTTTGCGCATGCCGTTTGGGCTTAAAGGCGCAGCGCAGACTTTCCAACGCATGATGGACGCGGTGTTGCGCGATCTTCCTTTCGTGTTCCTCTACCTGGACGACATTTTAGTAGCCAGTGCGTCCGAAGTCGAACACGAAAACCACCTCGCGGCAGTTTTCCAGAGGTTGGCAGAGCACGGGCTAATAATTAACCCAGCGAAGTGTCAGTTCGGGGTGGTGCAGATTGATTTTTTGGGGCATCGCGTCTCTCCCGAGGGTGCAGTTCCTCTGCCTGACAAGGTGCGCGCGGTGGCAAATTTTCCCCAGCCACAAATGGTCAAAGCGTTACAGGAGTTTTTGGGAATGGTGAATTTTTATAACTGTTTCCTTCCCTGTGCGGCGCAGCTCATGCAACCATTGTACGCTGCGCTTAAAAAACAAAAACCCGCAAATAAAATCGAATGGTCCCCCGAGCGGGAGCGCGCATTCTCTGAAGTCAAAACAGCCTTGGCAAACGCTGCGTTGTTAGCACACCCAGTCCCAACGGCCCGCATAGCGCTCACTACTGACGCATCAGAGGTGGCCATGGGGCGGTTGTCAAACAGTATGTGGCTGGAGCCTGGCAGCTGCTCACGTTTTTCAGCAGGACTTTGCGCGATAGTGAGTGGAAATACAACGCATTCGACAGGGAGTTGTTAGCCCTCCATTTGGCTGTTCGTCACTTCCAGTTTTGGCTGGAGGGGCGCTGTTTCACCGCGTTTGTTGACCACAAGCCGCTGACTTTTGCGATGGCCAAGATTTCAGAACCTTGGTTGGGCCGGCAGCAGAGACAGCTGGCCGCAATTTCGGAGTTCACTACCGATATCCAGCATGTAGCGGGCAAACTTAATGTGGTGGCAGACTGCCTCTCGCGTGCCGTGGCTGCTCCAGCCCGCGTAGAGGTAGATTTCGCAGCTGTTGCCGCGGACCAGGGTAGCGACGCGGAAGCGCGCGCGGCCCTAGTCCGCGTAGGGATAGATTACGCAGCCATGGCCGCAGAGCAAGGTGGCGACGCAGACGTGCGCGTGCTCCAGTCTGGACCAACAGGGTTAAGGCTGGAGGACAGGGTGCTGCAAGACGGTATGCCCCCCCCTAATCTGCAATGTTTCCACCGGGCGACCCCGTCCGGTGGTGCCGGCCTCATGGCGCCGCCGCGTTTTTGACTCGGTTCATTCTCTGACGCACCCGGGGGTGCGCGCTTCGATCAAAATGGTGGGGGAGAAATTTGTATGGCCGGGCCTGCGTAAACAGGTTAGAGAGTGGGCGGCAGCCTGTATAGCTTGCCAGCGGTCCAAAGTGCATAGACACACGAGAGCTCCTTTGGAGCCGTTTCATATTCCAGCTAAAAGGTTTGATCATGTCCACGTGGACCTCGTAGGCCCCCTACTGCCCTCGCAGGGCTGCACACATCTTCTGACAATGGTCGACCGCACCACGCGCTGGCCGGAAGTGGTTCCCCTGTCGTCAACTACAGCCGAGGAGGTGGCACGCGCTTTTTTAACTGCTTGGGTAGCGTGTTTTGGAGTTCCGTCGGATATTACGTCTGACAGAGGCCCGCAATTTGTTTCCGAACTTTGGTCAGCGATGGCCCGCAGCCTGGTGGCAACGATCCACCGCACGACCACATATCACCCGCAGGCTAACGGGTTATGCGAACGTTTTCACAGGTCACTGAAGGCGGCTCTCAGAGCGTCGCTTATGGATGCAAATTGGGTTGACAAACTGCCATAGGTTTTATTGGGGTTGCGTTCTGCACCTAAAGAGGATTTAGACGCCTCCCCTGCGGAGCTAGTGTTTACACAGCCACTTCGGCTGCCCGGAGAATTTCTCCCTGACAACCCAGCGCCAGAGTTCTCCTCGGCTCAGCGTTTGCAGAATAGCAATGGCCCGAGTGCCCTACCCGGCCCCGTTCACCACAGTTTTCCGCGTGTTTTTGTGCCTAAAGCTTTAAAAAATGCGGAGTTTGTTTTTGTCAGGCATGATGCCCACCGCACAGCTCTGCAACCGCCATACGATGGACCATTCAGGGTGCTGGAAACAGGTGATAAGCATTTTTTGCTAGATTTGGGTGGCAGAAAGGAGACGATTGGCATAGACAGACTCAAACCTGCTTTTGTGATGGCTGACGAAACTGTGCAGTTGGCGAGAGCCCCGCGACGGGGTAGACCCCCTAGGGAGCATTCCCCAGTACACCCACAGAGATTGACTAACAGTTTTAATCCTCAGACAGCAGCTCCACAGCAGGAGGGCGCCGCGGAAGAGGTTAAGCCTGCCTGCAGCAGATACGGCAGACGGTTGAGACCAAGACAGCATGTGGACTGATGTGTGGTGATTTTATTATGACATGCAATCTGTATTTGGTTGTTCCCTCTTAGACGTTTGGGGGGGGGGGGGGGTTATATGTGGTGCACGTATGTAGTTTCACGGGCTCACATGTATAGGACTGTTCATATGCTCTCATGTATATTCCTGTGTGCTTACTTTGGCTTCACGTCTGAAGAGGAACAAAAGGTCTGGACCTCCTAGGGAGATGAGGAGGATGTGAGTGTTGACCTTTGGATATGCAAAGAGATGGACATGAAGGATTTCCTGACCACTGAGGTTTGGGTGAAAGAGATAGACTCTGCAGGGGGGATGCATTGTGTTTGGGATTTAAAGACAATGGGATTTTGTGCTTTGATGTCAGGGGTATGGGACTGGGACTGGCAGAGTTTGGGGGTTCTTCCTCTTTTCTGATTTGTATGTTGGAGAGTGTGTCGAGAATAAAATGGAACTTGAGAAATAACTCAGCCTCATCCTTTCCACACATCTCCACACTGGGATTTTTAGTATTATAAATCTACCTTCCGGATCTGTTATGGTATTATTCACAACAAAGCGTATTCTTCTGTTTACCAGTATAGCTACCCCCCTTTGTTTAGAATTAAAGCCGGCTGAGTACATGTGGGGGAATTCCAGGGAGGTGAGCGCATCTACAGACGACTTAGAAACATGTGTCTCCTGCAATAAGACAAAGTCTGCCTGTAGATCCTTCAGTTGATTAAAAACTTTTAGCCTCTTCTCCCTGGTACCAATTCCACGTATGTTCCACGTGACAAACTTAAATGTGGACATGTTTTCACTAACTGGTTATACACACGTGGACAAAATTGTTGGTACCCATCTCTTAATGAAAGGAAAAACCCACAGTGGTCATAGAAATAACTTGAATCTGACAACAGTGGTAATAAATAAAAATTCTATTAAAATTAACCAATGAAAATCAGACAATTCTTTTGAATTGTGGTTCAACAGAATTATTTTAAAAAACAAACTCATGAAACAAGCCTGGACAAAAATGATGGTACCCCTAGAAAAGATTGAAAATAATGTGACCATAGGGACATGTTCAGCCAAGATGTGTCCTCTAATTAACATCACAGGTGTCTACAAACTTGTAATCAGTCAGTCGGCCTATTTAAAGGGTGACAAGTAGTCACTGTGCTGTTTGGTGACATGGTGTGTACCACACTAAACATGGACCAGAGGAAGCAAAGGAGAGAGTTGCATACCTGTCAAGGCATACCTCATGCCTCCCTTATTTGCAGGGCTTTCACACCTGTATTGAGTACTTAAAAACTGTATTTATCGGCAGATGAAAGAAAACTGAAGCAAAAACAAAAACCAAACAACAACAATTGCAACATGAACTATTTCAAACATATTTATTCAAATGTACACGTATATGGACACAATCTTGAGCCATAACTTTTTGGTAATGTGAAAATAATAAGCCAAGTAGCACAAAAAAAATAAATAAAAAAATAAAAATAAATAAATTTTAAAAATAAATAATAATAATAATAAATAAAAATGAATTAAAACAGTATTTTTCAAATTTACATTAGCACAAGGTAGATTGCTTAATTTGAAAATACACTAAGAATTACTCTGAATATAGTTCTTAATTGTCAGCTAGATATATACACTTGGAATTAAAGAGTTTTTAATTGTCAGCTTTGTTACACTAATGCACTTGGATGAACTTGAAACAAGAAAATGTTCACTGATGCTGCTTGTTCTAGTTCTAAGTAGCAGCCTTTGCTGACTCTAGCATTTCTTTTGAAGGCTTGACCTTGAAGCATGGAGTGTCACAATTCATTTTTACTTGCATGAAAGAAGTCAAGAGTTTCTGGGAGCATACTTTTTCTGAAGTCGGTGTGAATTTTCCTGACCATGCTGAAAGCCCTCTCACTGTCAACATTGCTGTGAGGAAGGCAAAGCAGTGCTGAGTACACTTTGAGGAGCTGGGGGAAGCGGGGCACATCAAGGGCTGTCTTCAAGGCCATCACCTGACCCCAGTAGACATCAACACGTACAGGCTTGCCATCCTTGTCTTGTAGAGGCACTGTTTTTTCTGGCAGCAGTTGCAGGTCCTCCCATTCTTCTTTCAGCTCTTCTGTATCAACAGTGGGGCAAAATGCAGCAGCAAGCTCTACAGTGGGGCCATAGGTCAGGGACTCTGTTTTCCTGGGGTCGAGGACGGAGAGGTGTGGCAGAATTTTGTCGTCAAAGGGGAACTTGTTGAGCATCTTTCTCACTGCAGCTTCATAGAAGCCTCTTACTGCTTCAAAGAACTTCAGCTCTGTGCCTGGGTCAAGTTCATGGGTTTGTAGGGCTTCTCTGGTTTCCAGTCCAATGGTGATAAACTCCTCAGAGTGCTGCAGGTCACTGTCCAGGAAATCCAGCCTTCTTAGGTCATTGGTCGCCTTTACATACTTCATTTGAACAAATTTGACCAATAGTTTTCTCAAGAGACGATCCATTTCATGGAGGAGACTGCCTATCTTGCTCTCGTCTGCTTGAAAGATGGTGTTGAAGTTGTTGATGATAGGCAGGATGAACTTGAGAAGCAGGAACAAGTCACATACTGTCAGGGTCTTTTGGCCATGTACCAAAAAAAAAAAAAAAAAAAAGACGACTTCTTTGACAGACTAAGCACATAGAATGAAACATATGTCCATCACTATGATACAGAAACTAAAGCCCAGTTGAAGCAATGGAAGCGTTATGACTCACCACCTCTGAAGAAGGCACATGTCCAACCCTTGGCAGGCAAGATCATGCTCACAGTCTTTTGGGACCAGCATGGAGTAGTGATGATGGATTGCCTGGTAAAGGGTACCACAATTACCGGGACTTACTACACTTCACTGCTGCAGAAATTGCAGGTCATCAAAAGCAATCATCATGCTGACCAAAGGTGTTCGCTTCCTGCAAGATAATGCCGGGTTTACAACTTACGTTGCCCAGAGGGAAGCACAGTCCTGCGGCTATTTAATCCTTCCTCACCCCACTTCCCCTCCCTACCTTACACCATTGACTTCCACCTTTTTCCAACAATGAAGTCATTTTTGAAGGGCAAGCCCTTCCAAGACAATGAAATGCTGATTTCCATGGTCAAGTTGTGGCTTCTGGCACAGCCTGCAGACTTCTACAGGTGAGGTCTCCGCAGCTGCATAAAGCGATAGGAGAAATGTGTAGCCCTTGGTGGTAACTATGCAGAGAAAGACTAATAAATGTGCCAAGGTTGAGTCTTCTCAGTCCATGGAAGATGACTCAGGGGAAATCTGTTATGAACAGCCCTCATAAATGTGTAACATTTCTATATTTTAGCTAAATTATATAAAATTGAAAAGCCTGTTTTTTAGTGCCATAGCTCTCATGGAGCAGCATATGCCCTGCTGAATCTGAACAGCGCTGTCAGTCAAAGATGGTGTTTCCCTATTCTCACCTACTGTAAATCATCACCTTCACTGGGTTTGATCTACTTAAAGCTGAAGTTTGATACTTTATATCCAGTGTGTCTAGGAAGCATGAAGGACTAAAAAGGCTTCGACCTGCAGTGTGGGTCTGGCTGTCAGGTACGATCTGATGCAGATGAGCGTATGCGTACGCTCGTCTGCCGCTACAAAGGCGGGTTTGAGTCTGTCTACGCCAATTTCTCGAAGCTCGGACTCTCCCATTCTTTTCGGTGACGTCCAGTCCCTCGACTTCCCTTTTCTTCAAGCTTTGTTTTCTTCGCCGGCGGTGCACTGCATGAAGCCATTTTGAAAATTGCAAAAAGACTGCTTAGGTGCGCTCAATTTCGCCAGGTATCAAATTACTGTTCAGTTGATTTTAGGTTCTCTCAATATTTTTTTTTTTTCGCTGTATATTTTTCTTTTTGGCGTACAGAAATGGCAATACGCCCGTATTTGCAAAAATTGCATTTTCCCCATATTAAAATACGGCGAAACCGTATCACTTGACAGGTATGGAGTTGTCTCAGGAGAGTAGAAAGAAAATTATAGACAAGCATGTTAAAGGTAAAGGCTATAAGACCATCTCCAAGCAGCTTGATGTTCCTGTGACTACAGTTGCACATATTCAGAAATTTAAGATCCATGGGACTGTAGCCAACCTCCCTGGATGTGGCTGCAGGAGGAGACGGATAATACGAATGGTAACAAAAGAGCCCAGAACAACCTCTAAACACATTCATGGTGAACTCCAAGGTCAAGGTACATCAGTGTCAGATCGCACCATCCGTCGTTGTTTGAGCCAAAGTGGACTTCATGGGAGACGACCAAGGAGGACACCACTGTTGAAAACTAATCATAAAAAAGCCAGAGTGGAATTTGCCAAACTGCATGTTGACAAGCCACAAAGCTTTTGGGAGAATGTCCTATGGACAGACGAGACAAAACTGGAACTTTTTGGCAAGGCACATCAGCTGAATGTTCACAGATGCAAAAATGAAGTATACCAAGAAAAGAACACTGTCCCTACTGTGAAACATGGAGGAGGTTCTGTTATGTTGTGATGCTGCTTTGCTGCATCTGGCACAGTGTGTCTTGAATCTGTGCAGGGTACAATGAAATCTCAAGACTATCAAGTTATTCTATAGAGAAATGTGCTGCCCAGTGTCAGACAGCTTGGTCTCAGTCGCAGGTCATGGGTCTTGCAACAGGATAATGACCCAAAACACACAGCTAAAAACACCCAAGAATGGCTAAGAGTGAAACATTGAACTATTCTAAAGTGGCCTTCTGTGAGCCCTGATCTAAATCCTATTGAACATCTGTGGAAGGAGCTGAAACATGCCGTCTGGAGAAGGCACCCTTCAAACCTGAGACAACAGGAGCAGTTTGCTCATGAGGAGTGGGCCAAAATACCTGCTGAGAGGTGCAGAAATCTCATTGACAGTTACAGAAATCGTTTGATTGCAGTGATTGCCTCAAAAGGTTGTGCAACAAAATATTAAGTTAAGGGTACCATCATTTTTGTCCAGGCCTGTTTCATGAGTTTGTTTTTTAAAACAATTCTGTTGAACCACAATTCAAAAGCATTGTCTGATTTTCATTGGTTAATTTTCATAGAATTTTTATTTATTACCGCTTTTGTCAGATTCAAGTTATTTCTGTGACTATTGTGGGTTTTTCTTTCATTAACAGAGGGGTACGGCTGTATACTAAAGACTAACTAAATGTGCCTATGTGATTATATGTCTGTAATGTATACATATATGTGTATATATATGTTTTGTGTAAAATATACACCTATGCATATATGATTGGGTGTGCGCGCATGATGTCTCTGTTCCATTTACCTGCAATTGCAAGCAAATGGGGTGCGTGTACTTAGTTATTTCTTGTAAACCAGAAGTATGAGAGAAAACAAACATAAAGGTTAGTAAGTGCTGAAAAAATGCAGATAACATACAACAATGACCTAATAACTTAAAAAAAAATTAACTACAACAAACAACAACCTCAACAACAAAGAAAAAAACATTTTGACAAATGTTAACAAATTAAACTGAGATCGAGTAAGAGGACCTGCGCACAATCGCACTCTTTTTCCGGTTCCTGTAAGGTGAGGACGCACAAGTAAAGGCTCCCAGTTCGTTTCTGTTTAAAACGCAGTTTAGAGCTGGCGTTTTGAGCTTTTTTTTGTTACTACCGCTGGAGAATAAACCTGCTTGTGCGAAAAAAGGAGAAATTGCCAGTAGTGGCTGGTGAAGCAATCAGACCCCTCACGCTCAGGGAGAACAAAGGGATTTCTCCCACGTGTGTTTTTTTTTTTTCCTACGATCATAATCAACGTTCATCGGCCGGGATCATGGCTCCCAGGAAAACTCTGCAGACTGAGGAGGTGGACGAAATAAAAAAAGCGCTGGATTTCTTGGCGGAAGAGATTTCTGCTGTAAAGACGCAGCAAAGAACCATCCTGGACCTGGTAGAGGAGATAAAAGCGCTGCGGAGCCAGAACGCTGAGAAGGAAAAGAGGCTGGCGTATCTGGAGAGCAGAATGTCAGAAATGGAGCAGAACACTCGGGTGAATGACATGATCATCACGGGGCTCCACATTAAACCCTGATCATACGCGAGAGCAGTGGCCACGGACAGCAGTGGAAGTGAGCTAGAAGAGGAATCCATGGAGCAACAAGTGGCGGCTTTCATGCAGTCCAAAGGAATTCAGCTGGACTGCAACAACATTGAGTCCTGCCACCTTCTGCCCAGGAAAAACGGCGACAAACCGGCTGTGATCATGAGGTTTGTGAACAGAAAACACAAGACTGCGCTGCTGAAACAAGGTAGGAAATTGAAAGGAACGAACATTTACATAAACGAGCACCTCTCGAAGGAAAACTGAGAAATAGCCAGAAAAGCAAGATACATGAAAAAGCAGAAAAAGGTTCAAAACACCTGGACATCAAACTGTAAAATATTCATCAAATTAAACGGATCACCTGACGAAGCCAAGGTCATTAACATCCGTAATATTATGGAACTGGACAAATATCAATGAATATTATGAACTGGAGTCACAGTAACAATCAGACAACTGTAGGACACTGAAGGATTATACTCATCTGCTACAAGACATTCAACAACATGAATCAAAAGATCAACAAACAGGAACAACAGGAACTGAAAGTTTTTGAATATACAGATCACAACCCACAGGACGTAGAATATAACATAGACCCTGATAATAATTTATTTAGTTCCATCAATAATGACTGTAATTACTACACAGATGATCAGTTTAACACAATGGTCACATCTGATTTGAATATTTCTATGATCCACTTCAACAGCAGAAGTCTCTATGCCAACTTTAATAACATTAAATATTATTTACATCAATTTAAAGAGCCATTCAATATTGTGGCAATATCAGAGACATGGCTCAGTGAAGAGAAAGGAGTGGATTTTACCATGGATGGCTATGAATTAAATTATATAAATAGAAAAGTGAAAAAAGGAGGAGGAGTTGCAATTTATGTTGACAAGAGCTTGAAATACAAGGTTGTTGAAAATCTGTCAGTAACTGTGGATGATTTATTTGAATGTATTACAATAGAAATCTGTCTGGACAATGTGAAGAACGTAGTAGTGAGCTGTGTATATAGAACACCTGGATCAAACATTGACTTATTTAAGGACTGGATGGAAAAAATGTATTCAAAACTAACTCATAAAGTTATGTTCATCTGTGGGGATTTCATTATAGATCTGATGAACTCAAAACAACATAGTTTGACAGAAGAATTTATCAACACAATGTACAGTATGGGCTTACATCCAACAATTACCGGACCTAGCAGAATCACGTCACACAGTGCCACACTAATAGATAACATATTCACAAACATTATGGAAAATAATATCAGGAGTGGGCTTTTATTGAATGATATCAGTGACCACCTGCCGATTTTTGTTGTCTATCAATGTGATTATAGGAAGAAAAAGTATACCAAAAATATTAAATATAAAAGAATAAGAACCGAAGAATCAATGTATTTACTGACAAAGGAATTATTAATACAAGATTGGAAGATAGTTTATGATGAAAATGACATAAATAAAGCATATGATAATTTTCTACAAATATTTCAATCATTGTACAATAAAAACTGTCCTATAAAACAATACAGTGACAGACAACAACAAAAAAAATTCCTTGGGTCACCAAGGGGTTAATAAATGCATGTAAAAAGAAGAATACATTATATAAACAATTCATTAAATGCAGAACAGTGGAAGCTGAGATCAAATATAAAAGATATAAAAATAAGCTTACTAATATAATGAGGACCTGTAAGAAAGAATATTACAACAGAATGTTAGAGGATAACAAAAATAACTTAAGAGGAATATGGCAAGTACTCAATGGGATTATTAGTAATCGTCCTAAGAATGCTAATTATCCAGAATATTTTATTGAAAATGACAATTTGATAAATAATATGGAAGATGTGGTCAGTGGTTTCAATAAACGTTGGTCCTGAATTAGCAAAATCAATAGTGACACCAGAAACAAACAACAGTGGTTCTGTAAATGAAATAGAAGATAGAAATCCAAACACAATCTTTTTGGGTGCAGTTACTGAAAAGGAAATTATCGAAACTGTGAGTAAATTTAAGAACAAAAAATCAACGGACTGGAATGAAATTGATATGACAATAGTGAAAAAAGTAATTGAAGGAATTGTTAAGCCACTCACCCACATCTGTAACATCTGTAACCTGTCATTTCAAGCTGGTACATCCATCCATCCATCCATCTTCTACCGCTTAATCCTTTCGGGTCGCGGGGGGGCTGGAGCCTATCCCAGCATCTGAAAATAGCAAAAGTAATACCTCTATACAAAACAGGAGACAGTCATCGCTTCACAAATTACAGGCCAGTCTCTTTACTCTCACAATTCTCCAAAATACTTGAAAAAATCTTCACTAAGAGACTGGATGATTGATTCCTCCAAGATTCCTCCAAGATTCCTGTGAGGAACCTTGGAGTTATTTTTGATCAGGATTTGTCCTTCAATTCACATATTAAATTTGTTTCTAAGACTGCCTTCTATCATTTGCGTAATATTGCCAAGATTAGGAGCATCTTGTCTCAGAGTGATGCTGAGAAACTGATCCACGCTTTTGTTAGCTCGAGATTAGATTATTGTAATTCTTTATTATCAGGTTGTCCTAAAACATCTTTAAAAAGTCTTCAGCTAATCCAAAATGCTGCAGCAAGAGTTTTAACAGGTACTAGAAAGAGAGATCATATCTCTCCGGTTCTGGCCTCCCTTCATTGGCTTCCCATAGAGTTTAGAATTAAGTTTAAAATCCTTCTTCTTACTTACAAAGCTCTAAACAGTCAGGCTCCTTTTTATTTAAAAGATCTGATACTACCGTATTATCCTAACAGAGCACTACGCTCCCAAAATGCAGGACTACTTGTAATACCTAGAATCTCCAAAAGTACAATGGGAGGCAGAGCCTTCAGTTATCAAGCTCCTCTCCTGTGGAATCAGCTGCCAATCTGGATTCGGGAGTCAGACTCGATCTCTGTTTTTAAGATTAGGGTTAAAACCTACCTTTTTGATATAGCCTACAATTAGGGAGGGATCATGTGTTTCTGAACCCTCCCTTAGTTATGCTGCTAATAGGTTTAGTCAGCCGGGGGACCTCCAGTAATGCACTGGGCCTCACTCCTTTCCTCACTCTCTATGAAATATTTTTTTTTTTTTGCTGGTCATTAACATTTGTTTGTTCTCTCCCATAGATTGAGTCCCCATCGTGCTGTTTGCTCTCTACATGTCTGTTCTTTTCATCTTCTCTGTCCCCTCACCCCCCAGCCAGTCGCAGCAGATGACTGCCCCTCCCTGAGCCTGGTTCTGCTGGAGGTTTCTTCCTGTTAAAAGGGAGTTTTTCCTCTCCACCGTCGCCAAGTGCTTGCTCACAGGGGATCACCTGATTGCTGGGGTCTTTCTGCAACTGTGGGGGTTCCCCCCTACAGTTGATAGTGCTATGAGATGACTGTTGTTGTGAAATGGCGCTATATAAATAAAGTTGAATTGAATTGAATTGATTTCACTGAAAAACACAACCTCCTTACAGATAGCCAGTAGGGTTTTAGAGCAGATAAATCTTTGGCACTGATCGAACTTATAGAAGAAATTACTAGTTGTATAGATAAAAAAAAAAAAAGGTTGCTGTAGGAGTATTTATAGATTTAAAGAAAGCTTTTGACACCATTGACCACAGAATACTACTAAGGAAACTGGAAAGGTATGGGATAAGAGGGGTAGGACTGAGTTGGGTGGAAAGTTATTTAAGTAACAGACAACAATTTGTACAAATTGGTGAGCACAAATCACCCTTCATGGACATCACTTGTGGTGTGCCCCAGGGGTCAGTTCTGGGACCCAAACTCTTTATTTTGTATATAAATGACATATGCCAAGTATCAAAAATTCTGAAATTTATTTTGTTTGCGGATGACACAAATATCCTTTGCACTGGTGAGAATTTGCAGCAGGTTTTAGAGGTGGTCACAACTGAAATGGAAAAGTTAACGCAGTGGTTCAACAAAAATAAATTATCTCTAAATCTAAAAAAAACAAAGATTATGTTGTTTGGAAATTATAAAATAAATCATGAAATAATGGTAACGATAGATGATACCAGAATAGAAACAGTACAGGAAAATAAGTTTCTGGGGGTGACGCTAGACAATAAAATCTGCTGGAAACCTCACATTCGTCACGTCCGGGCCAAGTTAGCAAAATGTATAGGCATACTGGGGAAGACGAGACACATCTTGGACTATAAATTGTTGGTCTTATTGTACAATTCACTGTTTTTACCTTATCTTAACTATTGTGTAGAAGTCTGGGGAAACACCTACAAGACCAACCTACAGTCAATATGCACATTACAAAAAAGAGCTATAAGGATAATAAACAATGTAGGGTATAGAGACCATACCAATTCGTTGTTTTTAAAGTCACATGTCATAAAGTTCATCGATTTAGTTAAATTTAAGACAGCACAAGTAATGTACAGGGCAATTAATAATCAACTCCCAACTAATATACAAAAAATATTTAAAAAAAGAGACGATCATAATTTGAGAGGAGACTTAAACTTTACAAAACCCAAGATACGAACAACCAAGAAAAGTATGTGCATATCTGTCTGTGGGGTGGATTTGTGGAACAGTCTGGAGCCGGAACTGAAACTATGTACAAACAGAAATCAATTCAAAAAGAGGTATAAACACCATTTGCTGAAAGGATATACTGTATGTTAGAAGGGTAGTATTTATATGTACGATTCATTATGTTCACTCTGGGACATTATGGGACACTATGGAATGGTGGGTGGGACAGCACTGTGTATATCTGTGTTGTTTGAGGCTGGTTTTGATGTATGGACATCAATGTATGTTAGGATGGATGGGTGTTAATGTTGATTTGTAAAAAATACAGTAAATTGTTTACTTGGGGTCTTAAAGGTGGTAATTTGTATAAAATTCACATGGGTGTATTTATGGAAAAGAGGAGATGGAATTAATAAGTTTTCACTTCTTCCTTCTCCCTTTAGAACAGTGTATACTGTTACTTTATTGCATTTGTCATTTGTTTGTTTTTGTTATACTTTTTTTGTTCGAAATAAAGTATCTATCTAATAAATAAAAATAACTCAACAAAAACAAAATAGGCTCCAGAATAACCAGGGTGTTATAGTTTCATCCATAAACAGCTTGCCATCTACTATATACAGTCTATCCACAGAAACAATAGCTCGTTTACCTTCTTGGACGTTTTGTTTCCTAATGGGAAAAAGCTTCCTTCTCCTTTCCAAGATTTCCTGTGGAAATTGATCATTTAGACCATAATTGGTGTTTTTATGCTGCTTGCCCTGCCTCTGTACCAAAATTTTTTGCTTGAAATGCTCAAATTTGGCAACAAAAGGCCTGAGAATTTTTTTGCCCAATTTGGTGAACTCGGTGGAAGGTAATTGAATTTGTGACTTTGGGGGATAGTTTCAGTTGTGTTGAGATAAATTCACGGACCAGCTGTTCTGGATTTTCATTATTTTTTTTCAACAATTCCAGAAAAAACAAGGTTGTCTTTCATGCTGCGTGACTGCAAACTGAGAACTGCTTCCTTCATTTTTCGGTTTTCTCCCTCAACGCCAAACCGCATGGTTAGTGTGTTTACTGACTTTTTCAGGTTGTTATTTTCCTCTACGAGAGAGATGAGCTGTGCTTGACTGAACTCTAAACTCTCCCGCAAACTCTGGAACTCTTGATGAGGAGCTCAACCAGCGCCAGTCTACCATCCATGCTGGTAAGTTTATTCTCATTGGAGAAAAGGATGTCACTAACCTCGGTGCCCTGCTGTGATTTCTCGGGCGTTATCTTTGGCGATTCTGCGGGTCTCAGCTGTTCAAACTGAGAAGCAGGGACGGAATACACACTCGCCTGCTCCATGACACAGCAGCGGTAATAAAACTCGTTAATGTAGTTCTCTAGGAGTGGTGGCTCAGTTGGTAGAGCATCCGCCCCACACCCGGGAGGCAGGGGTTCAAATCCCGGCTGGGTCATGCCGAAGACCATATAAAAGTGGAACTTCCTGCCGTCCAGCTTGGTGCTCAGCAATAATGGAATGGAGGAGGGAAATTTGTGGCGGCGCCTTGCATGGCAGCGGCCCTCAGATTCTACACTTGGGGTGTGTGTGATTAACACTGTAGATAGGTAAAGCACAATCTCGTTCTACTGTACATGATTGATTGTACAGTTGAATGACAATAAAGGGTGATTTAATTAATTTAATTTAGTTCCTCCAACTCCCTATGAAAAAAGAAAGATAAACACAATCAGTTAATGAATTAATTAGAAAAAGAAAAAAAAACTACCTGTGGAAAAGCTTGTTTTAAGCGCTGTCGACAGCAGTTACCATTTGGATTATTGTGCAGTTGTCCATGCCACGCCACATTGATGCAGTAATTAATCCAAAAGGAGCCCCAACCCAAGTATTGAGTGGTACATGGACATACTTTTTAGTCAACCATTTCTATTAAAAAACTATTTTTTAAAATTAATTTTATGCAATATTCTAATTGTTTGAGGAACTGAATTTGGGGTTTTCATGGTCTGTAAGCCATAATCATCTAAATTAAAATAAACACTTGAAATATATCACTGTGTAATGAATCTATATAATATATGGGTTTCACTTTCTGAAATGAGTGACAAAAAATATTGAACTTTTTCATGATATTCTAATTTTTTGAGATGTACCTTAATTTCAATTCAATTCAACTTTATTTATATAGCGCCATTTCACAACAAGTCATCTCATAGCACTTTCAACTGTAGGGGAAACCCCCACAATTGCAGAAAGACCCCAGCAATCAGGTGATCCCCTGTGAGCGAGCGCTTGGCGACGGTGGAGAGGAAAAACTCCTTTTTAACAGGAAGAAACCTCCAGCAGAACCAGGCTCAGGGAGGGGCAGTCATCTGCTGCAACTGGCTGGGGGGTGAGGGGATAGAGGAGAAGAAAAGAACAAACATGTAGAGAGCAGACATCATGATGGGGACTCAATCTCTGGGAGAGAACAAACAGATGTTAATGACCAGCAAAAATATTTCATAGAGAGTGAGGAAAGGAGTGAGGCCCAGTGCATTACTGGAGGTCCCCCGGCTGTCTAAACCTATTAGCAGCATAACTAAGGGAGGGTTCAGAAACACATGATCCCTCCCTAATTGTAGGCTATATCAAAAAGGAAGGTTTTAACCCTATTCTTAAAAACAGAGATCGAGTCTGACTCCCGAATCCAGATTGGCAGCTGGTTCCACAGGAGAGGAGCTTGATAACTGAGGGCTCAGCCTCCCATTGTACTTTTGGAGATTCTAGGTATTACAAGTAATCCAGCATTTTGGGAGCGTAGTGCTCTGTTAGGATAACAGGGTAGTATTGGATCTTTCAAATCAAAAGGGGCCTGATTGTTTAGAGATCATGTCTCTCCGGTTCTGGCCTTCCTTCATTGGCTTCCCATAGAGTTTAGAATTAAGTTTAAAATCCTTCTTTTCACATTCAAAGCTCTAAACAATCAGGCCCCTTTTTATTTAAAAGTGTCCAACTCCGTTATTTCAAAACATAACAGTCTTTGTCTGAGCTTTTCCTCTGGAGGGAAATCAAAGGAAAAAACTGTTCCATTAACATTAGAAATAGGTTAGTTTTTTCCTTTTACATATTAAACTTTTCCTTGTAAAATTTGGAGCATTTTCTTTCTAAAATATGTGACGTTTTCCTGTAAATGTGTCACTTTATTCTAGTAAATTTTCATTTTTTACATTTCTCTTGTTTCTTCATGTCATTTTGAGACTGTTCTTAACCTTATATTCATAATGGGACACTTTTCCTCTGAAATGTGTTTTTAAATATATTTTTTTTTCTTATAAATGTAGAAATTTTCAAATGGGACTTTGGAAAATTCTCATAAATTTTCCACTATTTTATTCCCAGTGGGAAATAATTTTCCCACAAGATCGTGGATACAAGCGGCTGAAATGAGCTTTCTCCGTAGGATTGCTGGACTCACCCTCAGAGATAGGGTGAGGTGCTCAGTCATCCGGGAGAGGCTCAGAGTAGAACCGCTGCTCCTCCATGTTGAAAGGAGTCAGTTGAGGTGGTATGGGCATCTGATCAGGATGCCTCCTGGACGCCTCCCACTTGAGGTGTTTCGGGCACGTCCCACTGGGAGGAGACCCCGGGGCAGACCCAGGACTCGGTGGAGAGACTATGTCTCCCAGCTGGTCTGGGAACACCTTGGTATCCTCTCTGAAGAGCTGGAGCAGGTGGCTGGGGAGAGGGAAGTCTGGGCTTCTCTGCTTGAACTGCTGCCTCCGCGACCCGGACCTCCGGAAAAGCGGTAGAAGATGGATGGATGGATGGAAAATAATTTTCCTTCTTTCTTTGTTTTTCTTGTAATTGAAAGATTTTTTAGCAAAATTTTTAAACTTTGTGAAAATTTTAGGTTTTTTTACTCCTGAGTTTTCTTCTATTTTTTTCTTTGTGATTTTCATGTCATAAATTCACGTTGTTTTTTTTTCTGCCGACTTTAACATTTTTATCAATAAATTTCCCTGTTTTTCCAGTGATTTTTTTGCCACCCCAAAAAAGACTTTTTATTGTAAATATTTTATTATTTTTATGGGCTTCACGGTGGCGCAGTGGTTAGCACTGTGGCAGCACAGTTTTACCCTCGGCCGGGGGATCGCTGGGACCATGAGATCGTGGGTTCGATTCCTGCCCCCGGCCAACAGTGGTCTGTGTGGAGTTTGCATGTTCTCCCCGTGTTTGCGTGGGTTTACTCCGGGATTTCTCCGGTTTCCTCCCACATGCCAAAAACATGCAGGTTGGGGCGCTTGCGCACGCAGCGGCCGGCAGCTGGTGGTTTGTCACCAGACTGCAAAACAAATCTGCCTACGGGTACAAAATAAGTAATTAAAAAAATATATATATATTCTGTAACTTTCAAAAATATAGAAGATTTTTCTCACAAAATTACTGCGTCTTTTTAATCCATTTTCTCTGTTTTCCTTTACATTTTCAGTGATTGTTATTGTCCATATCTGACATATTTGCTCGTCAGTGTGAAACTTTTCTCATGAATTCCTGACTTTTGTCTTATAAATTCCCATTTCTTTCTTGTAGTTTTGCCCTTGTTTCAGGTTAAAGCAGCAGCTCCTCTAAATGTCTGTGCACGTCGCTGCTGTTCTTGGGAGGAAAACTGAAAAGACGACAACTATGATTGTGATTGGCTGTTGTTACCTGATGCTGGATTCACTTGCATTAATTAATCTGAATTAATGGTGAGAGTTGAGGCTTAAAATCAGCTGAAAGTGCTCCGTGGTAACTAGGGATACAAGTTATCAATTAATTCATTAATCAAGAGTTAATTCACCTTATCGATGGATTAACAATTAATTGATAAGCAGCAGTTTTGCTGAGAATCTGAATTCCCCTCGGTACAATACGGTCTTTCTGTCTATAACATAAACAGCTAAATACTGTTTTTGATGTCCTGAATAAAACATGAACATCACATTTGTCAATGATTTACTGTCACATTTGCAGTTTTTTAGTGTGTACTATGTGCTGGTGCATCTCAATCAATTAAAATGTCATGATTTTAATTTCTGCTGGTACCCATGCACAACAATGGCAAATTATTTGCTTTTTTGACCAATAGAGAAGTGAAAATAAGAATTTTCCCACAAAATCCTGAACATACCAGGGCATCCTGGTTGAAAAACACTGACCTAAGCTGTGCTTAAGGTCAAGGTCAACGGTCAGGAGAGCTGAACGCTGTGATGTCATCAGGCCAGATTGAGCTACTTGGTCAATGATGGTCTGGTTTTTAAAGTTCTACTGAAAATATATCTGGGTGGTGGAGCAGCGGCTGGCTGGTGTTCTGGTGGGTCTGTCCTCTGATGTCCCTCCCTGTGGGGGGAATGCTGCTGGAAGGCTTTCCTCTGGCTCTTTCTTCCTGTGTCCCACTGGGGCTGGCCCTGCCAGTGCCAGGCTGGCTGGGGGTTTGGCCACCTCGGTCTTTGCTGGGGCTCCCTTGGCCGTGCGTCCCGTGATGGTGGGTGGTGTGCTGGTTGCCTCTGTCAGGGCGGAGCTTGTTTCTCCAGGATAGGGCCAATGGGCTGGGGGCCATGCTCCCCTGGTGGGGTGATGGGGATTTTTTTTTTTTTTTTTTTTTTTTTTTTTTTTTTTTTTGTTATTTGTACCCATAGGTAGATTTGGTTTGCAGTCTGGTGACAAGCCACCGGCTGCTGGTCGCTGCGTGCGCGAGCGCCCTAAACCTACATGTTTTTGGTATGCAGGAGGAAACCGGAGAAATCCCGGAGTAAACCCGCGCAACACGGGGAGAACATGCAAACTCCACACAGCTCACTGTTGGTCGGGGGCTGGGATCGAACCCACGACCTCATGATCCCCGCGATCCCCCAGCCGAGGGTAAAACTGTGCTGCCACAGTGCTAAACCACTGCGCCACCGTGCAGCCGGGGATTGTGGATGATGGGCTTGGTTGTCGGTTGGGGTAGTCTGCTGGTTTCCCCCTGTGTTCTCCCCGCATGCTCACGTAGATTCACACATGCACACACAAGCTGGGTAAGTTGACCGAGCTTCGTAGTATAGCCCTCAGGTGGGCTTGGAGAGAGAGGGGTGAAGTTTCAACTGAGACTCTCTCCCACGCCAGAGAAGAGAGAACTTCTCTGTTGCTAGGAAGTATGATGTCATCTGTGTGTGTTTAACCCTCAGAATGACCCCAGAACAACATGAGGATCAACTCAAAAACAGGGTAGATCTTTATGTCAACAAGGTCTGTTGGTCCTGAATTCTAAAACAAAGGGAAAAATTGTGGTAACCGGTTGGACTGATGTAAGACTAAAGGTTTAACAGAGAATTAATTGACAATTTATACTCTATGCTTTAACCCAAACCAGGCGGGGTCATTTTGGACCCCAGAGGACAAAAGGTGTTAGACAATCAGGAGATATTCTGAGGGTTAAATGCTGGTGTGCCGCTCTGTTAGGGGAGCTCCTCTCCATGACTTTGTGTTATATGAGATTCTGTGGACCGCTTGAATAAAGAGACGCTGACGTCAAGAACCTCATCATTCTGAACATGTGGTTTGTTTTCCACTCACATGAATATAGAAAATAAGAAAGTTTTAATTTTTTTTAAAATGGATTATATTCATAGTATTCTAAAGAATAAGGAAGCATACAGGAGATTGTCTCTTATACCTGCCAGGTGGATCATAGTGAAGAATGCATCTGTTTTCTGATTGTTGCAGGAACGGGTTGGTGAGAACATTTAGCTGGTTGGTGTCGATGGTTCAGCTGCTGTTCTGCTCCTCATGGATGAATCACTGATGTAGCTCTGTGGAGACCTGCCATTGATGGTCTGTGCTGAGTGCTGGAGAATAAAGAACCACGTAGAAGTACACATTCTGAGTCTGAGGACTTTTATTGGGCCTTAAGGCTAACTGAACTAGCCTCATCCTGCTAGCTCTGACCGTCAGCAGCCACATCACAACATCTGGAGGAAGAAAACAAACTGTAAAGATGTTTTCAGGTCGGCGTCTGAGAGAGTTGGTGAGAGAGCGACTGGCTGCTGCTGCTGAAGAAATAATAACAGAGTTTGAACTAATCACCAACCAGTACGAGGAAGAGATCGATCGTCAGCGCAGACTGCTGAATATGCGCTGGTGCTCCCAGATAAAAATCCACAGAATAGGTATGTGGGACTATAATGGTCTGAATGAGGCTTTAGAAAACTCTGGATCTGTTTTTCAATCAGTTGTGTCTTAAATGTGCAATCTCTTGTTTTTAAATCCTAAATTTGACACATTTTTCTAATTAATTTGTAAAGTGAAACTCTTTTTCTGACTTTTTTTGTCTTCAGATTTCTCACAGCAACCTGAATGTAAAGCAGAGGAAGCTGTGACTGAGCAGCAGCTCTGGAACCAGGAGAGGAACTCTGTCCTGGACCAGGAGGAACCAGAAGCTCCACAGGTTAAAGAGGAACAGGAGGAACTCTGCATCAGTCAGGAGGGAGAACAGCTGGTAGTGAAGCTGGAGGCCGATACCTTCACGGTGACTCTTGTTTGTGAGGAAAAGCAGCAGAGTGAAGCAGAACCAAACAGTGAGCAGCTCCTCTCTCACAAATCTGCTGGAACTAAGATCCAAGATGAGGATGGAAGCCGGCATGTAGACTCAGGATCCACTAAAGAAGAAGAAGAACCCAAACCAAAGAAGAGACGACTGAAAACAGGAAGTCACAGTAACAGTGATGACGACTCTGCGACCTCAGAGACTCTCTGTGAGAATGAAACAGGTAAAAAGTTAGAAAATATTCAGGTTGAGTCTTTGAGAAACTGTTCTAAGAAAAAATAAATTAATATTTTCAATAACTACATGAATCAGACATACTTGTACTGGTCTTGGTTTGTGTTTGACTTTGACTGATCTAACCCAGTGGAAAAATAATTTAAACTCTTTGACTGTACAGTTATGCAGTGAATCTGTTAATTATTCACAGCGTGTCACTTCTTCCACATTTTGTAATGTTACAGCCTAATTTCAAAATGGACTAAATTCATTTTTTCCTCAAGATTTTACACACAATACCCCGTAATGACAACGTGAAAAGGTTTTTGTGTTTTTTTGGATTTTTGCAAATTTATTACAAATGAAAAACTAAGAAATCACATGTACATACACACGTGGACAAAATTGTTGGTACCCCTCTGTTAATGAAAGAAAAACCCACAATGGTCACAGAAATAACCTGAATCTGACAAAAGTGGTAATAAATAAAAATTCTATGAAAATTAACCAATGGAAATCAGACAATGCTTTTGAATTGTGGTTCAACAGAATTATTTTAAAAAACAAACTCATGAAACAGGCCTGGACAAAAATGATGGAAAAGATTGAAAATAATGTGACCATAGGGACATGTTCAACCAAGATGTGTCCTCTAATTAACATCACAGGTGTCTACAAACTTGTAATCAGTCAGTCGGCCTATTTAACTTGTTGAACTCTGACTTCCGCGGGCGGTCACGTCTCTGCGTCTTTAGTGCGTTTCAGTGCGCACTGAAAAAAAAAAAAAGCTGTATTTCTGGTCTTCCAGTACAGACACAGCCGTAAACCGAAAGCCAAAGGAGTGTTTGGTTGGTTTAGAATGAGATTGACATCTCATTCGACCAACAAGAGCCTTGATTTGGGTCTTTAAACTTTGAATAACCAATGATCGTAAACCTAGCAAGAAGTATCTGCCCATCAACAACCACGAATACAACGAGCCAATTGAAGCCGAGTAATCTAACGATGGACGTGTCGTTTAGTCAAAGGGGACCTGTGGTGGTCATGAAAAAAAAGATATTATATTGAGCCCCTGTCTCACGTTCTAGTTCAAGTTTAAGTTCAAGTTCAAAGCAATGTGATATAAATCCATTGCTGATGTGCTGGTTCAGCTATGTCAGCAAAACACGGGCGCAGCCATACTGGCGGCTACATGGCCTGCCAGGACGCTTCCTGTGACGTAGTGTCGTGGATACCGCGATCTGGATCAATATTGGCTGAGCCTGGAGTGCCCGGATGAGCAGTGGCTTTCGGGATATTCAAATTCAAACGTTTATTTCAAACTCAGGGTTCATATTAAATGCAGAACTAAAACGAGTAGAAAATAAATAAATAAATGCTTAAATTCAGCGGGTCGTCTCGTCTGATCTGAGGTCGTAACGGCCGCCAGACAGCCAGGGATTCGGCGCTTGGCTCTTCCCTTGCTGCTAAAAGTATATACAGATCAGCAGACAATCGGCGCTCTTGTAACAACAAAAACATACAATGCGATATGGATATCGCAACATGGCGGAATGTAAAGCCTTTGGATGTCTCAATAATAAGCGAAAAAACAAAGATAAACACTTCTTTTGTGTACCCAAACCCAGCTCACCTTGTCGGAAGATCGTAGCGGAAAAGTGGTTGCGCAATCTCGGAACAGGGCACAGACGTTTCCTTTCGGACAAAATTCCGTTGTGTGTGAGGACCACTTCGTCACTTTGACCCTCAGAAGACCTTTCTGGCTCAAACCTGTAGCCATGTTGACCGAATTCTTCCTCAGAGTCCGACAATTCAGCCATAATAGAACAAAAACACTGACAAAAGCACCCTATTCGCTGGTACAGGCGGAGTATTGACTTTTCAGTAGCAACGTGGTGACGTCACATCCGCATGTGTCATGGCTGCGTGCATAGTTTTCATTGGCTGGCCATGCCGGCGGTCGTATTTGCATATTTCTCTGGTGGTAGATGGCTGGCAATAATTATTTAACCAAATAACGAATACTTTGCCTAATGTTTTCAAGTTGAATGCGTTTAGACGACCACAACAGGTCCCCTTTAATCAGTTTGTGACTTCAGTGACATCCTACATGCATGGTTCAGTGTTTATATTTCCAGTAAAATACCATGTGTTCCCGTGCGTAAAATGTCTTTTGACTCTGCCGCTGTGTGACGCGCAGTCCTTTGTGATAGTGTGCAGAAGGGTCAGGGTAACATTAGCCATTATTTTACTTGTTTTGAAAAATGGTTCACAAAATAAACCGAAAGGGCATGCATGAAAACGTAGATGGCTTGACCGGGTCGGGTGACGACGATTCACTAACAACGGAGGTTTCCATCAAGCTGACGATCGTCACACACCATTGGACAATACCAGCGACAGTGCGGTTGTGGACAGGTAAGTCTTATAATCTAAATTATTCTTTATCGATAAAAATAGTAATAAAAATAACTTTTGACCAATCGGTAATTACAAGGGTCCCACATGGCGATGTTTTCGTGTGCGCTGTGGGGGGGGGGGGTATTTGTTACTGTGTTTATTGCAGAAAAATTTAATATTTTTTTAGTATAATTTTTATTTCACTGTAGGCTATTTTTTCCTGTAAAAAAAAAAGGAACTGTGCTGTGTATGTCTGGGTTATTATGCCTTTGTTTTACTGTGTAAACGTGATCTAGTGAAATGGAGCCCTGACCATGTGAACACACTATTGTGAGCACCCCAGGTGAACACCGGTATTCAATCTGTACATTTTCAATCCAGTGATTTACAAAGTGATTCATAATTTTCTAAAGCCTCATTCAGAACATTATAGTCCCACAGACTGGTTTTCATCTGGGGCAGCATTTATAAATCACTGGATGGAGAATGTACCTGTACATGTACAGATTGGATTCCATGGTCCACTTGGGGTGCGCACTTGGTCAGGGGTCCATTTGACCTGTTTCTATGTAAACTGGTGAGATAGTGAACTCTGGAAAAATTGGAGGAGGGGGGTTGTTTTTGTGTATACTTTAGTGAAATGTGTTAATTTTTCGCATAATTTTTCTTACACTGTAGGCTATTTTTGCCTGAAAAAAAACAAAATAACAGGAACTGTGCTGTGTATGAGTTGTTACCCCTTGGTTTTACTGTGCAAACTGCTGAGATAGTGAACTCTGAAACACAGTTTTCCAAACTGTGCCATTTGGCACAGTTTGGCACAGTTCAAGAACGCCTTGTTACAACCTGAGAAAAAAGCTGTGTAATATATTCATTTTTTGTGGTATTGTTACAAAATTTTGACCTGAGCTTGAAAACACTTGGTTCTACATTTCTGTTGTGTTTTCCAGCCAGTATCTGACAGCTGTATGTTATTTGCAAAAATTTGTATCTAAAAAAACACCCAGGCAAACTTTATTTTCTTCAAATTCAGTATGTTTAGATGATTGTTACTCAGTGGCAGGAGCATTTAGAGAGATTATGACTGTTTTGCCAAAAAATTCAGAGTATTTTCTTTTAAATGAGACCAACCCCATGAAGATGCTGCAAAGGGTTGAAGAACAGCTTTTGATTTACTTTGGGCATGTTATTTTTAGGTGTTTTTAGGGAAGTTGAACAGAGTTCAACAGGTTAAAGGGTGACAAGTAGTCACTGTGCTGTTTGTTGACATGGTGTGTACCACACTAAACATGGACCAGAGGAAGCAAAGGAGAGAGTTGTCTCAGGAGATTAGAAAGAAAACTACAGACAAGCATGTTAAAGGTAAAGGCTATAAGACCATCTCCAAGCAGCTTGATGTTCCTGTGACTACAGTTGCACATATTATTCAGAAATTTAAGATCCACGGGACTGTAGCCAACCTCCCTGGACGTGGCCGCAGGAGGAGATGGATAATACGAATGGTAACAAAAGAGCCCAGAACAACCTCTAAACACATTCATGGTGAACTCCGAGGTCAAGGTACATCAGTGTCAGATCGCACCATCCGTCGTCGTTTGAGCCAAAGTGGACTTCATGGGAGACGACCGAGGAGGACACCACTGTGGAAAGCAAATCATAAAAAAGCCAGACTGGAATTTGCCAAACTGCATGTTGACAAGCCACAAAGCTTCTGGGAGAATGTCCTATGGACAGATGAGACAAAATTGGAACTTTTTGGCAAGGCACATCAGCTCTATGTTAACAGACGCAAAAATGAAGCATACCAAGAAAAGAACACTGTCCCTACTGTGAAACATGGAGGAGGTTCTGTTATGTTCTGGGGTTGTTTTGCTGCATCTGGCACAGGGTGTCTTGAATCTGTGCAGGATACAAGGAAATCTCAAGACTATCAAGGTATTCTAGAGAGAAATGTGCTGCCCAGTGTCAGACAGCTTGGTCTGAGTCGCAGGTGATGGGTCTTGCAACAGGATAATGACCCAAAACACACAGCTAAAAACACCGAAGAATGGCTAAGAGCGAAACATTGGACTATTCTAAAGTGGCCTTCTATGAGCCCTGATCTACAGTAAATCCTACTGAACATCTGTGGAAGGAGCTGAAACATGCCGTCTGGAGAAGGCACCCTTCAAACCTGAGACAACTGGAGCAGTTTGCTGATGAGGAGTGGGCCAAAATACCTGCTGAGAGGTGCAGAAGTCTCATTGACAGTTACAGAAATCGTTTGATTGCAGTGATTGCCTCAAAAGGTTGTGCACCAAAATATTAATTTAAGGGTACCATCATTTTTGTCCAGGCCTGTTTCATGAGTTTGTTTTTTTAAATAATTCTGTTGAACCACAATTCAAAAGCATTGTCTGATTTTCATTGGTTAATTTTCATAGAATTTTTATTTACAGTATTACCACTTTTGTCAGATTCAAGTTATTTCTGTGACCATTGTGGGTTTTTCTTTCATTAACAGAGGGGTACCAACAATTTTGTCCACGTCTGTAAGTATTCACAGACTTTGCCATGAAGCTCATAATTGACCTCAGGTGCATCCTGTTATCACTGATCATCCTTGAGATGTTTCTACAGCTTAACTGGAGTCCACATGTGGTACATTCAGTTGATTGGACATGATTTGCAAAGGCACACACCTTTCTACATAAGGTCCCACAGTTGACAGCGCATGTCAGAGCACAAACCAAGCATGAAGTGAAAGGAATTTTCTGTAGACCTCCGAGACAGGATTGTCTGGAGGCACAAATCTGGTGAAGGGTACAGAAAAATTTCTTCTGCTTTGAAAGTCCCAATGAGCACAGTGGACTCCCATCATCCGTAAATGGAAGAAGTTCAGAACCACCAAGACTCTTCATATACCTTTCCGGATGTCTAAACTGAGCCATCGGAGAAGAGCCTTAGTCAGGGAGGTGACCATGAACCCGATGGTCACTCTGTCAGAGCTCCAACATTCTCCTGTGGCGAGAGAAGAACCTTCCAGAAGGACAACCATCTCTGCAGCAATCCACCAGTCAGGCCTGTATGGTAGAGTGGCCAGACAGAAGCCACTCCTTTGTAAAAGGCTCATGGCAGCCCATCTGGGTTTGACAAAATTCACCTGAAGGACTCTCAGACCATGAGAAACAAAATTCTCTTGTCTGATGTGACAAAGATTGAACTCTTTGCCGTGAATGCCAGGCGTGATGTTTGGAGGAAACCAGGCACCACTCATCAACAGGCCAATACCATCCCTACAGTGAAGCATGGTGGTGGCAGCATCATGCTGTGGGGATGTTTTTCAGCAGCAGGAACTGGGAGACTAGTCAGGATAGAGGGAAAGATGAATGCAGCAATGTACAGAGACATCTTGGATTCAAACCTGCTCCAGAGCGCTCTTGACCTCAGACTGGGGTGAAGGTTCATCTTTCAGCAGGACAACGACCCTAAGCACACAGCCAAGATATCTAAGGAGTGGCTTCAGGACAACTCTGTGAATGTCCTTGAGTCTTCCAGCCAGAGCCCAGACTTGAATCCAATTGAACATCTCTGGAGAGATCTGAAAATGGCTGTGCACCAATGCTTCCCATCCAGCCTGATGGAGCTTGAGAGGTGCTGTAAAGAGGAATGGGCGAAACTGGCCAAAGATAGGTGTGCCAAGCTTGTGACATCATATTCATAAAAACTTGAGGCTGTAATTGCTGCCAAAGGTGCATCAACAAAGTATTGAGCAAAGGCTGTGAATACTTATGTACATGTGATTTCTTAGTTTTTTTATTGAAAAATCTCAACAAAACTTTTTCATGTTGTCATTATGGGCTATTGTGTGTAGATTTTTGAGGAAAAATAAATTTTATCTATATTGAAATAAGGTTGTAACATAACAAAATGTGGAAAAAGTGACGCACTGTGAATACTTAGCAAATGCACTGTAGTTTGCTCTTCAAATGAGTTTTTGTTTTGCTTCAGTGTACCAGGTGGAATAATTGTCTGCTCTAGCCAGTTAGCCATTAGCCCCTGCTGGCAACTCCAACAGGAATCAATGCAGTATGTGGTTATTTGTGTATAAAAACACCATAGTGACATGTTCAGAAATAGAAGTTGGACCGACTAGAAGAGACGTATAAAACAGAATTACAAATAAATAGTAGATTTTATACTACTGTTGATGTGCTGGGAACGGGCTCATCGTCACGTCACAACTGGTGACATATCAGAAATGTTAGTGAGATCATGGTGGACCCTAACAAAGCAACAGGGTTGTTTTTTGGAATATTTTTATTGATAGCCACTCTAGATAGACAAATTAATGTGTAAAAACACTTAAAAGGTAAGGTTTTCATCCTGTGTCCCCTTTTAGACCTCAAGGAACCATGTTAGCATGTGGAAAAATTATTTTGTCCCCTTTAAATTACTTGTTGAATCTGCAAGAGATTCATCACTGCTGTAATTATCACATGCAAGGATCAGAACTATTGGTTACCAGGTGGTGACTTTTTGGCCAGTCAGTGTCTTTATTCTTTCTGGTTTTTCTACAACTAGCATTTTCTGTGTGTCTTTGTCCCTCCAGATGCTCCACAGCTACATGGCTGTAAGGAGGAGGAGGTTCTCACTGTCCAGCAGCTCTGTAACCAGGAGAGGAACTCCAGTCTGGACCAGGAGGAACAAGATGCTGCACAGGTTAAAGAGGAAGAAGAAGAACTCTGTAGCAGTCAGGAGGAAGAAGACTTTGGACTGAAAGAAGAGACTGATAACTTCATGGTGACTCCTACTGAGGAGGACAGTGACAAGAGTGAAACTGAACCAAACAGTGAGCAGCTCCTCTCTCACAACTCTGCTGACACTGAGAACCAAGACCAGGGAGCAGGTAAGAGTGTAAAGCCAGGATCAAGTAAACATGAAGAGCCAAAGAAGAGACTTGACAGAAAGAGAAGTGACCGTAACAATGTAGACAACTCCTCCATGTCAGAGAATCAGTGTGATACTGACACAGGTGAAAAGTCTGTAAAATGTTCTGATAATGACAAAGACTGTAAAAATGAATCCCAGAAGAAGAAAGATCACACAGTTAAGTCACATGTTTGCAACACATGTGGGAAAAGATTCAAGTACAAGCACAATTTGTCACGTCATGAGAAAATTCACACAGGTGAGAAGCCATTTTCTTGTGAATCATGTGGGCAAAGATTTAATCGACGTGCTAATTTGCAAACTCACATGAGAATTCACACAGGTGAGAAGCCATTTTCTTGTGAAACATGTGGGCAAAGATTTAATGTACGTGCTACTTTGAAAATTCACAAGAGAGTTCACACTGGTGAGAAGCCCTTTTCTTGTGAAGCATGTGGTCAGAAATTCGTTACACATAGTAATTTGAAAACTCACATGAGAATTCACACTGGTGAGAAGCCATTTTCTTGTGAAACATGTGGGCAGAGATTTAATGAACGTGGTTCTTTGAAAATTCACATGAGAGTTCACACTGGTGAGAAACCATTTTCTTGTGAAACATGTGGGCAGAAATTTAATGAACGTGGTACTTTGAAAACTCACATGAGAGTTCACACTGGTGAGAAGCCATTTTCTTGTGAAACATGTGGGCAGAGATTTAATGAACGTGGTACTTTGAAGACTCACATGAGAATTCACACTGGTGAGAAGCCATTTTCTTGTGAAACATGTGGGCAGAGCTTTAATGTACGTGGTACTTTGAATAATCACAAGAAAGTTCACACTGGTGAGAAGCCATTTTCTTGTGAAACATGTGGGCAGAAATTTGTTACACATAGTAATTTGAAAACTCACTTGAGAAGTCACACTGGTGAGAAGCCATTTTCTTGTGAAACATGTGGGCAGAGATTTAGTGTACGTGGTTCCCTGAAAACTCACATGAGAATTCACACTGGTGAGAAGCCATTTTCTTGTGAAACATGTGGGCAGAAATTTAATGACCGTGGTACCTGGAAAACTCACATGAGAATTCACACTGGTGAGAAGCCATTTTCTTGTGAAACATGTGGGCAGAGATTTAATCAACGTGGTACTTTGAAAAGACACATGAGAATTCACACAGGTGAGATTCCAGGAGCATCTGGAATCTGCAGGAAGCAGATATAATATCTGTGGTGGTGAGAGCAACTGGGATGGTGAAGAAAAACCTGAAAAATATCTACTGGCGATACCCGGCTGCCCTAACATCTGTGAAATACAGATCTCAGCAATTAGGGGAACAGTCTCTATCTTGAAGAGAGCCCTTGGATATAAAGTTTGTTTTTTTTTCCCACAATATTTTTATTGAACCTTTTTTTAACAAACATGACACCAACAATCAAACCCTAACACTAAAGTAAATTAAAAATAAATGTTCTAAAAGCACCAACAACCATTAACAAAACAAGTCAAACAATGCTCCTCTGTTTAGCCTAGGTAATCCATTGCATTAGTATACATATTATACATTCACCAATTAGGAATTTACAAGGTCCACACACATCATTCACCTTCTTCTTCAGAAGTTATGTTTAGTTTCTTTACATAATCAATGAAAGGTCTCCATATATTCTCAAACACATTTTCCTTTGATTTCAATACGTATGTTATTCTTTCTAGTGGAAGGTTTGTTAACATCTGTCTTAACCATTGAGTCACATCTGGTCTATGAGTCTTTTTCCACAGTAGTGCAATACATTTTTTGGCGTTAAGCAAACTGAGGTCTATGAATGTTCTTTCACTCTTATTAAAGTTATGCTTTTCTGGATACAGACCCAACAAAAACAATTTAGGATTCAGTATGAGTTGTTTTGAAATTATTTTTTCAATTGTTACCCTCACCTCTTCCCAAAACATTCTAATTTTTCTACATTCCCATAAACAATGAAATAGAGTTCCTTTACTTTCCATACATTTTGTGCATATATCTAGTATGTTTTTGTTATATCTATTTAACTCCACCGGTGTAACATACATCTGCATTAACCATTTAAAATGTATCAATTTAAGACGTACATTTATTGATTTGGTTTGAGCTTCTGTACAAGCCAATTCCCATTGTTCCTCTGAAATTTCAATTTGCAGGTCTTCTTTCCAATAATTCATTCTTTTCCGTGAGTTTTCACTTGAGGATAATATCAGTGAGTTATAGAACTCTGAAATAACACCCTTTCTCTTACTATTTTTTGTCAAAATTTTTTCCAAGTATGAATGGGCAGCACGGTGGTGCAGTGGTTAGCACTATTGCCTTACAGCTAGAAGGTTCCTGGTTCGAATCCCCAGGCTGGCAGGGGTTGGAACCTTTCTGTGTGGAGTTTGCATGTTCTCCCTGTGCTGCGTGGGTTTACTCCGGGGGCTCCGGTTTCCTCCCACAATCCAAAGACATGCATGCTAGGTTAATTGGTTGTTCTAAATTGTCCCTAGATATCTGTCTCCTATAGGCCCTTAGAATAGAGGGTTAGTACTAGTGAAAGCGCTTTGAGTGGTCTTTGTGACTAGAAAAGCGCTATATAAGTGTAGGTTAGTTAGTTAGTTAGAATAGGTAGGTCGGGTGAGAGCATTATTTTGATTTGATCGAATAAAATTCCTAAGCTGAAGATATTTAAAAAAAAAAGGGTTCTGTTAAGATTAAATTTGGCCCTCAGTTCTTCAAAAGACATTATGTTGTCTGAACGTGCCAAATATAAGTCTTGAATCTTTTGAATCCCTTTTAAATTCCATAATTTAAATACAGCATCCGCTTTCCCTGGTGTAAAATATTGATTACCCCATATTGGGCTAAATTGTGACAATAAGTGCGGTTCTTTTAAATATTTTTTGATTTCATACCATATTTTGATCATATGCTTTACAATAGGATTTTTAACTTGTTTCTGTAATTTTTTAGCCGAGTCTGAGTATATGAATAAGGAAAGAGATAAAAGTAAATTGTATGATTCCATTTCAGTCCAGTGAGGGAGATCATTTGATGAAAAATAATATGTCATAGACCTCAGTTGTGCTGACCAGTAATACAACATAAAGTTTGGACATTTCAGACCTCCACGATCAAATGATAAATATAGTAAGGACAGATGTAATCTAGCCTTCCTATTGTTCCATATAAATTCCACTAACTTTTTTTTAATTCTTGAGAATAGATCTGAAGGTGGTGGTAAAGGAATGTATTGAAATAAATATAGTATTTTGGGTAAGATATTACTTTTAAGTATATTAATTCTCCCGATCATTGACATTGGTAGTGACATCCATCTCTGAAGTAACTCATTAATGTCTGTCATTAAGGCTTCATAGTTGATACTAGCAGCTGTTTCTAACTTAGGCACAATTTGAATTCCTAAGTATTTAAACTGATTTACAACATTGAATTGATTTACCTCAGGAGCTGGGTGCTTTCTCTGGGTCTCATTTAGCATTAATATTGAAGATTTAGTCTTTTTATTTTTATTTTTTATTTATTTTATATCCTGATATTTCCCCAAAGTTCTTTATTAAATTTAACATGGTCGGAATTGATTTTTTAAAATTCAACATAAACAAAATTATGTCATCAGCATACAGGGAGATTTTATGTTCTGTTGGTTCTACTTTAATTCCATATATTTGTGGATGTAAACGTACTGCCATCGCTAAAGGTTCAATTGCCATAGTAAACAGTAAAGGTGAAAGTGGACAACCTTGTCGATAACCTCTATTAATTTTTATTGATTTTGAGATATTGCTATTTGTTAGGATTTCTGCTGTACCATTTTTGTATATTATCTGAACCCATTTTATGAAATTCTTTCCAAGTCCAAACCTTTGTAAAACTTCAAAAAGAAAGGGCCATTCGACCCTATCAAAGGCCTTTTCAGCATCCAATGATAGGAGAGCTGTATCCGGCGCTTCTTTAATAGAATAAATAATATTAAATAGTCTTCTTACATTATGGAAGCCTTGTCTTCCCATTATAAAGCCATTCTGATCTCGGTTAATAATATTTGGTAATATTTCTTGTAGTCTTCTTGCTAAAATTTTACAGATTATCTTAAGGTCTGCATTTAATAGGCTTATTGGTCTCATGTTTTCACATTTATTAGAAGGTTTGCCTGGTTTTGGCAACAGTATAATTAAGGCATTATTTATATATGGTGGTAATTTACTATTTTGAAATGCTTCTAAAACCATTTCCAAAAATGGTTTTATTAATTTATTCTTAAATTTTTTATAGAGGTCAACTGGAAGACCGTCAGGTCCCGCACTTTTTCCTGATTTCATATTATCAATGGCTAGCCCAACTTCTTCTTGACTAATTTTTGACTCAAGTATCTCCCTATTTTCATTTGGAATACACGGTATAGATAATCCGTCCAAAAACCCATTTAGTTTTGTTAAGTCAGTTTCATTTTTTGTATCATATAGTTTTTCATAATAATCTCTAAAGGCACTGTTAATTTCTAAAGGATCTACGACTGCCTGTCCGTTACTTATAATACTGGTAATTGGTGTTTTAAATTCTAATTGTTTAATCTGCCATGCCAATAATTTTCCTGATTTTTCACCTTGTTCATAAAAGGTTTGCTTCAATCTTAGAAGACTCAAGGCAGCTCTATTCGCTGATTTTTTTGTCATATTTTGTCATTTCCGGTTCCGCCGGACCGGCGGCGCCACACGAGTCGGCTGCCTGTTGCAACAGCCTTTTTTTTTTATCTTCCTTCTTCTTTCTACACCTTTCACTCTGTATATATATCACGGACGCACGGATCGCCCCGGGGGTCTCCCGGGTCGGCGGACGGAGCCACGGTTTGCAGCGGGAGACGTTACAGCGGGGAGGAGCTAGTGCTAGCTAGCACTTGGCCGCCGCCCGGTGCTAATGGGAAACTCGACATACCGGGAGCTGTAGCGAAAACGAAGCGGGTGCCGGGCTGGAGTTTAGGCGGCGTGAAAGAAATATAAGACAGAATAATAAAGAGCGATGGCAAGAACCAAGCAGACCGCCCGTAAAATCTACTGGAGGAAGAAGCCCCCCAGGAGACAGCTAGCCACAGGGCTGCTCGGAGAGGCGCTCTGGCCACCGGCAGAGTGAAGAGGCCTCGCCGTCACAGGCCCGTGGCTCTGAGAGAGATCCGTTGCTACCAGAAATCCACGGAGCTGCTCATCCGTAAGCTGCCCGTCCAGCGCCTGGTGAGGGAGATCGCTCAGGACTTCAAGACCGTCCTTCGCTTCCTGAGCTTCGCCGTCATGGCTCTGCAGGAGACCAGCGAGACCCACCTGGTGGTCTCTTCTTCGCTAAGGGGGTCACCATCATGCCCAAAGACTTCCAGCTGGCCCGCTGCATCCGCGGAGAGAGAGCTTAGACTTTCTGCTGCACGTCCACCAGCCATAATGCTCTGCACTGTGTGTCTATATATATACATTTATAGTAATATGGACATATGTTTACTAGATGTTGTTTTTTCTTGCCTTCTGATTGTTGCTCTGAGTGTTGCTGTCCCTATGCTGTTGCAATCCTGGAATTTCCCCATTGTGGGACTAATAAAGGCTTATCTTATCTTATCTTATCTTATATTCAGCTCTCAGAATCAGTAATTCATTCTCTAATTTGGGGTTACTTCCTGCATACACTTTTTCTTGAAGAATTTTTATTTTACATTCCAATTGGACTCTCTCCTCTCGAGTCTTCCTAGATTTTGAACCTGTGTAACTAATAATGTGCCCGCTAATAAAAGCTTTGAAAGCTTCCCACTTTATACATGCTGATGTTTGTGTAGTGTTGATATCAAAGAACTCATCTATCTGTTTTTCTGTGTACTTAACAAATTCCTCATCTTGAAGCCATTTATGCTGAAATTGACACCTACCAGGAACCTTTGTCAATTTCTTATCTACATATATTAGACAGCAGGGTGCGTGATCAGAGATTACAATGTTATCATAGAAACAATTTTGAATCTTGGACCTTAATTCTGTGGAGATCAAAAAATAGTCAATACGTGAAAATGTCTTGTAGGTGTTAGAATAACAAGAATAGGCTTTGACTTGTGGTTTCATTTCTGTCCATATATCTAGCAATCTCAATTCTTTCATAAAATGATTAATGGTCATCCTACATCCATTGTGCGTACAGTCCTGTCCTGTTGACCTATCTATACTGGGATTCAATGTACAATTAAAATCCCCTGCTATTATATATAGCCCTGTGAGTGATGCTAAAGTAAGAAAGAAATTAACGAAGAAGTTTTGATCATCTATATTGGGACCATATAAGTTCACCAGATTTATATTTTCTAATAACAAAGATCCTTGGATGATTAGATATCCTCCCAATTTATCTCCAATTACATTTTTCACTTGAAATGGGACTGATTTATGTATGAGAGTCATGACTCCCCTGGCTCGGGATGAAAATGATGAGGTGAACACACTTCCCTGCCATCTACTCCTTATTCGTTTTACACCCTCCTCTATTAGATGAGTTTCTTGTAAAAACACAATTTTTGAACCTATGTCTTTTATTTTATTCAAAACTTGTTTAAGTTTTTTAGATTTTGTAGACCTCTGCAATTCCATGATGTTAAATTAAGCTTAACGTTTTGGTCTATGATCAATAAAGAGTTTGGGATTACCTCGCAATATAAACATGCTCATACAGAGAAGCAAAAACATGGATGGTTGAACATTCATCCCACAAACTACACAAAAACAAATTCCCCCTTCCCACATTCGTGGTAATCCCCCCAAAATCAAAAAAAAATAAAAATTCTGTCTTCCGTTATAGCCTGAATCTGCTCCTCCCCCGTGAGGATCAGTCAAATCACTCACTCTTTCTCCTCTCAATCACCCTGACTCTGCTACTTTAATGACATGACAATAACTCTCTTCTGTAGTTTTTCCAATTTAACTCCAAAATTTTATAGCAACTTTGTGCATCATAGCTTTTTTTTTTTTTATATATATATATAATACAATCTATATTTTGTAGACATGCTATGTGTTTCAAATCAGTCAGATACTTGGAACACGTGCTTAAATATTCTACCTTTTATATCTTGTTTTTGTTTCATGCTTGGCTCTCGCCAGTCTCTCCCTGGATCTTCTTAATGAGTTCCTGCGCCTCCTGAGGGGTCTAAAAGACTTGGGTTCTCCCTTTATACGTGACCAGCAGTCTTGCAGGATAAATCACTCCGTGACGAATCCCAAGGCTGCGTAGCTCTTTACGGGCGGGGTCAAACTGTTTCCTTAATTGTTGGATTCCTGCGGCCAAATCTGGGTAGAACCGAACCTGTTGATCCTGGTATTTAATTTTTCCTTTAGTACGCGCTGCATTGGAGACCGTCATCTTGTCCCTGTAGTTGGGGAACTTCATAATCAACGTCCTCGGTGTTGTCTTCTTATCTCTCGGTGGGCCTATTCGGTGTGCGCTCTCCAAGACGACTGATGACTGTAGATCTGCGTTATTCAGCGCTTCTGGAATCCACTTTTCCAAAAAGGAACACGCATCCTGTTCCTCCGCCCCCTCCGGAAGGCCCACAAGCCTTAAATTATTCCGTCTCGACCGGGATTCTAAGTCCAAGACGTTATCTTCCAGACGTTTATTTTTTAATTCCAATGTTTGGACCTTTAATTGCAGGCTGTTGACGTCATCTTCAGCGTTGGAGATCCGGAGCTCTGCCTGCGATATTCGCTCCATACAGTCGCTTATTTCTTTTCTCATAGCTTCTATCGCAGCTATAATCCCATCAAACTTAGACGAAAAGTCTGTTCTCATTGCGCTGATGGCAGCAAGGACCGCATTCGTTCCTTCGGCAGTCACCGCACCACCGCTAGCTCCCTCCTCAGCCATAGTCACAGGCGATTTATCTGCTGCGTCACGAGCGTGGAAATCTGTTAACTTGGCTTGTCTCGACGAATCAGTTTTTCCTCTGCCTGATTTCACAGCCTTAGTTTTTACCATATCCACCCCCAAACGCTAGAATAGGTTTTTGTTCCAATTGGGAGAGTTTTAGCCTGCTTTTTTATCATTAGGAGAAGAGCAGAGTGGAGCACACCCTCCTACGCGGCCGCCATAACCGGAAGTCCCGGATATAAAGTTTTTTGATTTAAAGTGTAACCATAGACCCCTGATTGAGGCCCATTGCACTTGTAATGAAATGAGATATAAATAAATAAAACAGCGAGAAGTAAACTTCACACGTAAAAATAAAATCACTGCAATAAGCCAGTCGGCAGTACCATTTGTCACAGATGGATTTGGGGTGATTGACTGGCCACAGGGGGAACTTGACAAGTTGGATGTTCGGACCAGGAAGACCCTGACCCTGCACAAGGTAACATATAGAAATCAGTGCTTAGATAGGATATACAGCCGTGGACAAAATTGTTGGTACCCCTCTGTTAATGAAAGAAAAACCCACAATGGTCACAGAAAAAACTTGAATCTGACAAAAATGGTAATAAATAAAAATTCTATTTAAATTAGCCAATGAAAATCAGAATGTTTTTGAATTGTGGTTCAACAGAATTATTTTAAAAAACAAACTCATGAAACAGGCCTGGACAAAAATGATGGTACCCTTAACTTAATATTTTGTTGCACAACCTTTTGAGGCAATCACTGTAATCAAAAGATTTATGTAACTGTCAGTGAGACTTCTGCACCTCTCAGCAGGTATTTTGGCCCACTCCTCATGAGCAAACTGCTCCAGTTGTCTCAGGTTTGAAGGGTGCCTTCTCCAGACAGCATGTTTCAGCTCCTTCCACAGATGTTCAGTAGGATTTACTGTAGATCAGGGCTCATAGAAGGCCACTTTAGAATAGTCCAATGTTTCGCTCTTAGCCATTCTTCGGTGTTTTTAGCTGTGTGTTTTGGGTCATTATCCTGTTGCAAGACCCATCACCTGCAACTCAGACCAAGCTGTCTGACACTGGGCAGCACATTTCTCTCTAGAATACCTTGATAGTCTTGAGATTTCCTTGTATCCTGTACAGATTCAAGACACCCTGTGCCAGATGCAGCAAAACAGCCCCAGAACATAACAGAACCTCCTCCATTTTTCACAGTAGGGACAGTGTTGTTTTCTTGGTATGCTTCATTTTTGCGTCTGTTAACATAGAGCTGATGTGCCTTGCCAAAAAGTTCCAGTTTTGTCTCATCTGTCCATAGGACATTCTCCCAGAAGCTTTGTGGCTTGTCAACATGCAGTTTGGCAAATACCAGTCAGCAAGTTCTCCCACTTAAAAGATGAGAGAGGTCTCCAATTTTCATCATAGGTATACCTCAACTATGAGAGACAAAATGAGAAAAAAAAATCCAGAAAATCACATTGAAGGATTTTTAATTAATTAACTGGTAAATTCCTCGGTAAAATAAGTATTTGGTCACCTACAAACAAGCAAGATTTCTGGCTCTCACAGGCCTGTAACTTCTTCTTTAAGAGGCTCCTCTGTCCTCCACTCGTTACCTGTATTAATGGCCCCTTTTTGAACTCGTTATCAGTATAAAAGACACCTGTCCACAACCTCAAACAGTCAGACTCCAAACTCCACTATGGCCAAGACCAAAGAGCTGTCAATGGACACCAGAAACAAAATTGTAGACCTGCACCAGGCTGGGAAGACTGAATCTGCAATAGGTAAGCAGCTTGGTGTGAAGAAATCAACTGTGGGAGCAATTATTAGAAAATGGAAGACATACAAGACCACTGATAATCTCCCTCGATCTGGGGCTCCATGCAAGATTTCACCCCGTGGGGTCAAAATGATTACAAGAATGGTGAGCAAAAATCCCAGAACCACACGGGGGGACCTAGTGAATGACCTGCAGAGAGCTGGGACCAAAGTAACAAAGGCTACCATCAGTAACACACTACGCCGCCAGGGACTCAAATCCTGCAGTGCCAGACGTGTCCCCCTGCTTAAGCCAGTACATGTCCAGGCTCGTCTGAAGTTTGCTAGAGAGCATTTGGATGATCCAGAAGAGGATTGGGAGAATGCCATATGGTCAGATGAAACCAAAATAGAACTTTTTGGTAAAAACTCAACTTGTTGTGTTTGGAGGAGAAAGAACACCATACCTACTGTGAAGCATGGGTGTGGAAACATCATGCTTTGGGGCTGTTTTTCTGCAAAGGAACCAGTACAACTGATCCGTGTAAAGGAAAGAATGAATGGGGCCATGTATCATGAGATTTTGAGTGAAAACCTCCTTCCATCAGCAAGGGCATTGAAGATGAAACGTGGCTGGGTCTTTCAGCATGACAATGATCCCAAACACACCACCCGGGCAACGAAGGAGTGGCTTCGTAAGAAGCATTTCAAGGTCCTGGAATGGCCTAGCCAGTCTCCAGATCTCAACCCCATAGAAAATCTTTGGAGGGAGTTGAAAGTCCGTGTTGCCCAGCAACAGCCCCAAAACATCACTGCTCTAGAGGAGATCTGCATGGAGGAATGGGCCAAAATACCAGCAACAGTGTGTGAAAACCTTGTGAAAACTTACAGAAAATGTTTGACCTCTGTCATTGCCAACAAAGGGTATATAACAAAGTATTGAGATGAACTTCTGTTATTGACCAAATACTTATTTTACCGAGTAATTTACCAATTAATTCATTAAAAATCCTTCAGCGTGATTTTCTGGATTTTTTTTTTTTCCATTTTGTCTCTCATAGTTGAGATATACTTATGATGAAAATTAGAGACCTCTCTCATCTTTTAAGTGGGAGAACTTGCACAATTGGTGGCTGACTAAATATTTCTTTGCCCCACTGTAGATTCATTACACAGACAGTGATTTTACTAAACTTACAACTTACAGCTTTACTTAAAAGTATGTCCATGTACCACTCAATACTTGGTCGGGGCTCCTTTTGGATTAATTACTGTATCAATGTGGCATGGCATGGAGGTGATCAGCCTGTGGCACTGCTGAGGTGTTATGAAGGTCCAGGTTGCTTTGATAGTGACCTTCAGCTCGTCTGCATTGTTGGGTCTGGTGTCTCTCATCTTCCTCTTGACAATCCTCCATAGATTCTCTATGGGGTTTAGGTCAGGAGAGTTTGTTGGCCAATCAAACACAGTGATGCCATGGTCATTAAACCAGGTTTTGATACTTTTGCCAGTGTGTGTGGGGGAAGCTGATCACCTTAATGCCATGACACATTGATACAGTAATTAATCCAAAAGGAGCCCCGACCAAGTATTGAGTGTGTACATCGGCATCCTTTTCAGTCGGCCAACATTTCTATTTAAAAACTATTTTTTTAAAATTGATTTTATGTAATCTAATTTTTTGAGAAACTGAATTTGGGGTTTTCATGGGCTGTAAGCCATAATCATCAAAATTAAAATAAACACTTGAAACATATCACTCTCTGTGTAATGAATCTATATAATATATGGTTTTCACTTTCTTGAAATTGTGGAAATGTGAAAATGACGAGGCAGAGTTTATCTCACGAGTCAGGTTTATTCACATCTTCCAACATCAACAAAGCAGAAAGAAGAAAAACACAGACATTCGTCCTTTATATATCCAGGACCTTCAAAGCTCACAGTCACATTGCATTTAATCACAAGTCACAATGCATCTTCTGTTAAATCCTATAACATCCTCCTCATAGTCTCTGGCAGACCAGGAAATCCCCCAAGGCCGTCTCTTGCATACCAAAGACTAAATTTTCACATCCTCCTGTTATCTCCAAGGAGACCCAGTTCTTTGTTCTCTCTGAGATGTGAAGCTTAAAGTGATACACATGTGTCCCACATGACCCCCCCCCCCAAACATCTAAGATGGAACAGCAGAATAACAGTCTGCATGTCATGATAAAATCATTACACATTAACCCACGTGCTGCTTGGGCCTCAGTCTCCTCCCGTATCTGCTGTAAGCGGGCTTTGCCACCTCTGCGGCGCCATCCCGCTGGGGCGCTGCTGTCTTGGGGTGAGAACTGTTTGTCACTCCCTGTGGGTGTTCTGGGGAATGTCCCCGGGGGGGTCTGCTGCGCCGAGGAGCCCTGGCCAACAGCACATCCTCGTCCGCCACCACAAAGGCGGGTTTGAGCCTGTTTATGCCAATCTTTTCCTTCCTGCCCCCCCAAATCTAGCAAAAAATGTTTGTCCCCTGTTTCCAGCACTCTAAATGGTCCATCATAAGGTGGTCACAGCGGTGGGCGATGGGCATCATGTCTGACAAAAACAAATTCCGCGTTTTTCAAAGCCTTAGGCACAAAAACGCGCGGAAAACTGTGGTGAATGGGGGCCAGGCAGCGTGCCCGATTCCGTGCCACGCTGCAACCGCTGAGACGGGGAGCTATCTGGCGCAGGATTATCTGGGAGAAACTCCCCGGGCAGCCGAAGTGGTTGCGCAAAAACTAGCTCAGCCGGGGAGGCTTCTAAGTTCTCTTTAGGTGCAGAACACAACCCCAATAAAACCCACGGTAGCCTGTCCCCCCAATTTGCATCCGTCAGCGACGCTCTGAGAGCCGCTTTCAATGACCTATGAAAACATTCGCATAACCCATTTGCCTGCGGATTGTACGCAGTTGCGCAGTGGATCGTTACCCCCAGGCTGCGGGCCATTGCTGACCAAAGTTCGGAAACAAATTGAGGGCCTCTGTCGGACGTAATGTCCGACGGGACTCCAAAACGCGCTACCCATGCTGTTAAAAACGCGCGCGCCACCTCCTCGGCTGTGGTTGACGCCAGTGGGACCACTTCCGGCCAGCGCGTGGTGCAGTCCACCATTGTCAGAAGGTGTGTGCACCCCTGTGACGGCGGGAGGGGGGCCTACGAGGTCCACATGAACATGATCGAACCTCTTAGCCGGGATGTGAAATGGCTCCAAGGGAGCTCTCGTGTGTTTGTGTACCTTGGCTCGTTGACAAGCCATGCAGGCTGCTGCCCACTCCTTATCTTGTTTGCGCAGGCTTGGCCATACAAATTTCTCTCCTACCATTTTGACCGACGCGCGCACTCCCGGGTGCGCCAGAGAATGAATCGAGTCAAAAACGCGGCGGCGCCACGCAGCCGGTACCACAGAATGCGGTCGCCCAGTGGAGACATCGCAGATTAGGGGGGGCATACCGTCTTGCAGCACCCTGTTCTCCAGCCTTAACCCTGTTGGTCCAGACTGGAGCGCGCGCACGTCCGCGTCGCTCACCTGATTTGCGGCCATGGCTGCATAATCTATCCCTACGCGGACTGGGGCCGCCACGGCACGCGAGAGACAGTCTGCCACTACATTCAGTTTACCCGCCACATGCTGAATATCGGTAGTAAACTCTGAGATTGCGGCCAGCTGTCTTTGCTGCCGGCCTGACCACGGTTCTGAAACCTTGGCCATCACAAATGTCAGCGGCTTGTGGTCAACGAACGCGGTGAAACGGCGTCCCTCCAGCCAGAACTGGAAGTGGCGAATAGCCAAGTGGAGAGCTAACAACTCCCTGTCGAATGTGCTGTATTTTCGTTCATTATCCCGCAAAGTCCTGCTGAAAAAGGCGAGCGGCTGCCAAGCCCCGGCTACATGCTGCTCCACGACCGCCCCTATGGCCACATCTGACGCGTCAGTAGTGAACGCTATGCAGGCCGTTGGGTCTGGATGTGCTAACAACGCAGCATTTGCCAGGGCTGTTTTGACCTCCGAGAATGCTCGCTCTCGCTCCGGAGACCATTCGATTTTATTTGTGGGTTTTCGTTTTTTGAGTGCGGCATACAATGGTTGCATGAGCTGCGATGCGCAGGGGAGGAAACGGGTATAAAAATTCACCATTCCCAAAAACTCCTGTAATGCCTTGACCGTTTGTGGCTGGGGAAAATTTGCTACCGCGCGCACTTTGTCAGGCAGCGGAACCGCTCCTTCTGGAGAGACGCGATGCCCCAAAAAATCAATCTGCGTCACCCCGAACTGACACTTCGCTGGGTTGATTATTAAACCGTGCTCTCCCAACCTCCGGAAAACTGCCGTGAGGTGGTTTTCATGTTCGTCTTCGGACGCACTGGCTACTAAGATGTCGTCCAGGTAGACGAATACGAAGGGGAGATCGCGCAACACCGCGTCCATCATGCGTTGGAACATCTGCACAGCGCCTTTAAGCCCAAATGGCATGCGCAAAAACTCGAACAGACCAAACGGAGTTATTACCGCTGTTTTGGGTATGTCCTCAACGCGCACTGGGACTTGGTGGTAACCGCGGACCAAGTCTATCTTAGAAAAAACGCGCGCCCCCGCCAAATGAATTTTGGTATTGACGTAAAAATTGGCGCGCCCCCGCCAAATGAACGGAAAAATCTTGGATATGTGGGATTGGGTAGCAGTCGTGTGCTGTGGCGTTGTTCAACCTGCGGAAATCTCCGCAAGGTCGCCACGAGCCATCAGCTTTCGGGACCATGTGAAGCGGGGAAGCCCATGGGCTGTTCGAACACCTGATGATGCCCAGCCTTTCCAGGTTGGCGAACTCCTCGCGCGCTATGGTCAGTTTAGCTGAATCCAAGCGCCGAGCTTTTGCAAAAACGGGCGGTCCGGTGGTAGTAATAAAATGTTCCACCCCGTGTTTAGTGACGGTTGCTGAAAATGTGGGAACCGTGAGTGCTGGGAACTGAGTGAGCAGTGTGTGGAACTTACCGCTTGCAGCTGTGACGTTGGCTTGTGCTGTTGGCGGGGCCACTCGGGCTGTACAGGGAATAGAATAAAAAGAAAGTGCATTAACCAGGCGCCTGTTGGCAAGATCAACCAACAAACCATGTGAGCACAGAAAATCAGCCCCCAACATATTGAAATTCACTGCAGCTCAGAATCAGAATCAGATTTATTGCCATTGTTCATGTAGTACACAAACTAGGAATTTGTCTCGGTGCAATGCTGCAACATTAAACATGATAAAATAAAAGAAATAAACTATACATGCAATAAAGTGTAGAATAAGAGTGAGTAATACTAGTCAGCACTTTAAATATATTAGCGAGCAGCAAATAATGTGGAGAACCATATAGTGCAGTCGGTAATGCACGAAGAAAACAGTGATGATTGACATGAGTCTGGTTGAGCTGCTGTACATAGTGCCCGAGAGTCAATAAGTCATTTAGTGTTCAGCAGTCTGATGGCAGAGGGGAAGAAGCTGTTCATGTGACGGGAGGTTTTAGTCTGAATGGACCGAAGTCTTCTACCTGAGGGGAGAGGGGCAAACAGTACGTGACCAGGGTGTGAGGGATCGGCTATGATCCGGCCAGCACGCCTCCGGGTCCTGGAGATGTACAGATCCTGGAGAGATGGGAGCTTGCAGCCGATCACCTTCTCAGCAGTGCGCACGATGCGCTGCAGCCTTAGTCTGTCCCTGGCAGTGGCTCTTGCGTACCACACGGTTATGGAGGTGGTGAGGATGGACTCGATGATGGCTGTGTAGAACTGCACTAACATCTTGGTGGGTAGCTTGAGCTTCCTCAGCTGCCGCAGGAAGAACATCCTCTGCTGGGCCTTTTTGATGAGGGAGCTGATGGTCGGCTCCCACTTGAGGTCCCTGGTGATGGTGGTGCCTAGGAAGCGGAAGGAATCAGCAGTGGTGATGGGAGAGCCTGTGAGGGTGAGGGGGGGCAGAGGGGTTGTGACTTTCCTGAAGTCCACAATCATCTCCACTGTCTTCAGAGCGTTCAGCTGCAGGTTGTTGTTGTTGCACCAGGACGCCAGCTGGGCCACCTCTCTCCTGTAGGCGGACTTGTCGCCGTTGGAGATGAGCCCGATGATGGTGGTGTCGTCTGCAAACTTGATCAACTTGACAGACTGGTGGCTGGAGGTGCAGGAGTTGGTATAAAGGGAGAAGAGTAGGGGGAAAAGTACACAGCCCTGGGGTGATCCGGTGCTGATGCTAGCAGAGTCTGAGACAGTCTTTCCCAGCCGCACATGCTGCCTCCGGTCCGTCAGGAAGTCGGTGATCCACCTGCAGAGGGAGTCAGGCACGTTGAGCAGGGACGGCTTGTCCCGGAGCAGACTAGGGCGGATGGTGTTGAATGCGGAGCTGAAGTCCACAAACAGGATCCTGGCGTAGGTTCCCGGGGAGTCCAGGTGCTGCAGGATGGAGTGGAGGGCCAGGTTGACTGCGTCGTCTACAGACCTGTTGGCTCAGTAGGCAAACTGCAGCTGGTCCAGGAGGGGGGTGGTGATGGACTTGAGGTGGGGGAGGACCAGGCGCTCAAAGGACTTCATGACTACAGAGGTGAGCGCTACAGGTCTGTAGTCATTAAGTCCAGTGATCCGTGGCTTCTGGGGGACAGGAATGATGGTGGAGGATTTGAGGCAGGTCGGCACGTGGCATAGCTTAAGGGAGGTGTTAAAAATGTCTGTGAAGACAGGAGCCAGCTCTTTCGCACAGTGTCTCAGGGTGGAGGGAGACACGCCGTCCGGACCGGGGGCCTTGCGCGGGTTCAGTCTGGAGAACTGTTTGAGCACGTCCTGCTCACTGATGACAAGGGCAGGGGGGGAGGAGGGGGGGCGCCTTTGATGAAGTAGGGATCGTGGAGGCTGTGGAGCTGGAGGGAGGGGGGGAGTTGGACACAGATGACGAGGTGTCAAAACGGGCATAGTGTTGGGACAGTCTTTGACAAAGGGCTTTGTCATCCTGACCTTTAGGAGCCTGAGGCCGATAATTGGTGATTTGCCTCAGTCCTCTCCACACAGAAGCTGAGTCATTAGCAGTGAACTGCTGCTGGAGTCTCTCAGAATACACAGATTTAGCTCTCCTCAGCTCTCTGTTAAACCGATATTTAACCTCCCTGTGGCAGCCCCTGTCTCCACTTTTCAGCGCTGCTTCCTTCTCCTTCCTGATCTGTCTGAGCTTAGCAGTGAACCAGCTATGACAAAAGTCCACTCAAAAGTACGGCCTTGTAGTGACAGAAGCAGAGTCCTCTCACCAAAGGTCTTAATCTCCGCGCCGTTCGCTGCTGATACCCCGGGACCTCTGGAAACCGCCAGCCGGTCAGCGGAGGAAGGTGTGATGAAACTCAACTGGGAGCCTGTGTCCACGAGGAAATGCCTCCCCGAGTGCGCATCCTTCAAGTAGAGCAGCTTGTTCTCCTCCCCGAGGGCCGCAGCTGCTACCGACCCCCCGGTCTTGGCGTTTCCCGAGCGCTTGAACTGGCACGGTGGTATACATTTGCGTGCCTTCTCTGCAAAGCGGCGATGGTAGAAACAGAGGATGTCTCCTCCGCGATCCTTGGCCCCCGCCGTCGTCGGTGGTTCTGCTACCGCCATCTCTGGCCCCCCGCCATCTCCGGCTGTCGCGCCGAACTCCCGTCGCTGCTGCGGTGGCCGCGCGCTGTTTGCTGGCGTTGAGAATCCGGTGCGCCTCCTGGGCCAGCGCACGGAAGTCCCTCTGGGCCAACAACGACGAACTGGCCAGGGTCGCTCTCGCGGCCGACGGTAGGGTCCTGAGGGAAATGTGGGTAAAGATGAAGTCGTCGTTGTCTCAGCCCCTCAACCTCAGCATGTTCTCCATCAGGTCAATGGGCGTGCCATCTCCCAAGTCGTTCAGAGCCAGGAGCCTCTCCGCTCTCTCCTCGACTGAGAGAGTGAAACGCTGGATAAGCGCAGCCTTCAACCCGCCGTATTTGTCGTTGGCCGGTGGCCGCTCCAATAGGCTCTGCACATGCCGAGCCATGCGGTTGTCGAGCTTTGCGATCACATGGTAGAACTTTGTGTCATCTACCGTTATCCCCCGGAGGGCGAACTGTGCTTTGACCAAGTGGAACCAGGAGCATGGGTTGTCTTGCCAAAAGTCCGGTAGCTGGACGGTAGCGGCATACGCTTGGCTGGGAGCTCCTGACTCGGCTGGCCCGGGGGAATTTCTTTCATCCATGATACGTCTTAGGGTCACCAGTGTGGAAATGTGAAAATGACGAGGCTGAGTTTATCTCACGAGTCAGGTTTATTCACATCTTCCAACATCAGCAAAGCAGAAAGAAGAAAAACACAGACATTTGTCCTTTATATATCCAGGACCTTCAAAGCTCACAGTCACATTGCATTTAATCACAAGTCAAAATGCATCTTCTGTTAAATCCTATAACATCCTCCTCATAGTCTCTGGCAGACCAGGAAATCCCCCAAGGCCGTCTCTTGCATACCAAAGACTACATTTTCACATCCTCCTGTTATCTCCAAGGGGACCCAGTTCTTTGTTCTCTCTGAGATGTGAAGCTTAAAGTGATACACATGTGTCCCACAAAATAATATTTCTAAAAATATTGATCTTTTTCATGATATTCTAATTTTTTGAGATGTACCTGTGAGTGAGAACAGCTTTACTGACAAAAAAAACTGCAAACTGTCAGCAGTAAATTCTCCAATAAAACAGTTGAAGATAAGATAAGATAAGCCTTTGTTAGTCCCACAGTGGGGAAATTCCAGGATTGCAACAGCACAGGGATAGCAACACTCAGAGCAATAATCAAGAAGACAAGGAAAAACAAGAGCAGCGAATATACATATGTACATATAAATATATAGACACACAGTGCGGAGCATTGTAGCTAGATGGAATAAATATATAAATATATAGTTTCTAAAATAAATAAAATGTATGCAATAAATAAATTCTCTTTTTAGGAAATGAATGATGTAGTCATGTGCAACAATAGAAGTTTGAACAGCCTATTGTAAAAAGTTCCCACAGCTAAATAAAATGACCCATGAAACATGAGCTGGAAACTTGAACTTAACAGCTTAATCAAAAGTGTTTGTAGCAACACAAATAAATAACCAACATTAAAGTTTGGCCTTTTAACCCAAAAACTAAAGAAATAAAACTCAAATATCAGCTTCTACTGCACCATACAGGACTGTTGTAACTCTACTGTTCAAAACAAACTGCAGTAATAATATTCAACTCATTAAAGTCAAAAAGAAAATAACAAACTAGTCCATCCTGTTTGAAACCTTGTTGAGTCTAGAAGTTTAAAAGTTTCATAGTTTGGCTTCAGATGAAAATGAAAAATTTTCTCCAGTCCAAAATAACAGCTTACAAATGCTCTAAGTTACAGTAGAGGAATGCGAGCCTTCACTACACATACAGTGGTGTGAAAAAGTGTTTGCCCCCTTCCTGATTTTTCATTTTTTGTATGTGTCACACTGAAATGTTGATGATCATTAAACAAATTTAAATATTTGACAATAGCACAAGTAAACACAAAATGCAGTTTTTAAATGAAGGTTTTGATTATTAAGGGGACAAAAAAATCCAAACCTACATGGCTCTGTGTGAAAAAGTGATTGCCTCCCTTTTGAAACACAAATCAACTGTGGTTTATCACATCTTTTGGAAAGCTGAGTTCAATTTCTCTCGCTTCACCCAGACCTGATTACTGCCACACCTGTTCTCAATCAAGAAATCACCTAAATAGGACCTTCCTGACAAAGTGACGTAGACCAAAAGATCCTCAAAGGCTACATTATGCTGCGATCCAAGGAAATTCAGGAACAAGTGAGAAACAAAGTAATTGACATCTATCAGTCTGGAAAAAGGTTAAAAAGCCATTCCTAAAGCTTTGGGACTCCAGCGAACCACAGTGAGAACCATTAACCACAAATGGTGAAAACATGGAACAGTGGTGAACCTTCCCAGGAGTAGCCAGCTGACCAAAATTACCCCAAGAGCGCAGCGACGACTCATCCAAGAGGTCACAATACTCCACAACAACATCCAGAGAACTGCAGGTCTCACTTGCCTCAGTTAAGGTCAGTGTTCATGACTCCACGATAAGAACAGGACTGGGCAAAAATGGAATGCATGGCAGAGTTCAAAGACAAAATGTAGTGCTGAGCAAAAAGAACATTAAGGCTCATCTCAGTTTTGCCAGAAAACATCTTGATGATCCCCAAGACTTTTGGGAAAATACTCTGTGGACTGACAAGACAAAAGTTGAACTTTTTGGAAGATGTGTGTCCCATTATATCCGGCATAAAAGTAACACAGCACTTCAGAAAAGGAACATCATACCAACAGTAAAATATGGTGGTGGTAGTGTGATGGTCTGGGGCTTTTTTGCTGCTTCCGGACTTGGAAGACTTGCTTTGGTAAATGGAACCATGAATTCTACTGTCAACCAAAAAATCCTGAAGGAAAATGTCCGGCCATCTGTTTGTGATCTCAAGTTGAAGCGCACTTGGGTTCTGCAGCAGGACAGTGATCCAAAACACACCAGCAAGTCCACCTCTGAATGGCTTAAGAAAAACCAAATGAAGACTTTGGAGTGGCCTAGTCAAAGTCTTGACCTTAATTTAATTGAGATGCTGTGGCATGACCTTAAAAAGGCGGTTCATGCTCAAAAACCCTCCAATGTGGCCGAATTACAACAATTCTGCAAAGATGAGTGGGCCAAAATTCCTCCACAGCGCTGTAAAAGACTCATTGCCAGTGATCACAAACGCTTGATTGCAGTTGTTGCTAAGGGTGGCCCAACCAGTTATTAGGTTTAGGGGGCAATCACTTTTTCACACAGTGCCAGATAGGTTTGTTTTTTTTCCCCCCCTTAATAATAAACACCTTCATTTAAAAACTGCATTTTGTGTTTACTTGTGTTATCTTGGTCTAATATTTAAATTTGTTTGATGATCTGTAACATTTAAGTTTGACAAAGACTTTTTCACACCACTGTACAGTGAAATATTTATGCTGTTTTATTTGTGATGATTATGGTTCTTTTATTTAAATTAAATTACAAATCATGGTATTCTAATTTACCGAGATGCATCAATATTCAGAATGAGGGCTTATTACCATGACAGTAATAGAGAAGATGAAAAAGAGTCAGCTACTCATGTAATTCACTCATTTACTGGCAGTTAACACGTTACCAGCAGAAGTGAAACAGCTCGGCTGTCAGCAAACATCATTCAAGAGAGATTATTGTCCGACAGGTAATGTTAGCACATGCTAACAGTTTAACCAGTTTTCTAAAGCTGTGACAGTCGCTCATTGAAAATAAGAAGCACTAACATTACTCGCTAAAAACTCACTAACCTTACCAGAGTTGTGTTTAGAAGTCGCCCACTTTCAGTCAGTCTTCACTGGGGCGGAACGCTGCAGAAGTCCGCTGACAGGCGGCCGGAGAGAAACGGAGAGGAGGAGGGGGCGTGACATGACAGTTCCACTTTCTGTCCGTCACTCAATATAGTTCATGTCGTACCTTGGTACAGGTCTGAACCGTACCGAAAAATCTGAATACAAGTAGCGTTACAACCCTACTTTTGCAGTTTTAATTTTATTAGGAAATTGTCCCGTTTAGAATGATGTTGAAGATGTGAGTTCGTGGTTTGGAAATTCCCTCAATGACCGATTTCACTGTTTTCATGTCTGAGTCGTCACAATCACTTCATGTTTTGTTTTAACATTTAATAACAATATCTCTGTTTTATTGTTCTTCAGTTTTAATAAAGACTGAACTAAGATTTCTTTCTATAAAATCAATGTCATTGTTTTCTGTAAAACTAACTGTTAGATATTATATACACTACCGTTCAAAAGTTTGGGGTCACTTAGAAATTTCCGTATTTTTGAAAGAAAAGCACTTTTTTTTCAATGAAGATAACTTTAAACTAATCAGAAATACACTCTATACATTGCTAATGTGGTAAATGACTATTCTAGCTGCAAATATCTGGTTTTTGGTGCAATATCTACATAGGTGTATAGAGGCCCATTTCCAGCAACTATCACTCCAGTGTTCTTATGGTACAATGTGTTTGCTCATTGCGTCAGAAGGCTTATGGATGATTAGAAAACCCTTGTGCAATCATGTTAGGTCTGCAATGGTGTAATTGCTGCAAATGGAGGATTCTTTGACGAAAGCAAAGTTTGAAGGAAAAAATTATTATTTCAAGTACGAATCATTATTTCTAACCTTGTCAATGTCTTGACTATATTTTCTATTCATTTTACAACTCATGGTGGTAAATAAGTGTGACTTTTCATGGAAAACACAAAATAATTATATAAAATAATTATATATATATATATATATATATATATATATATATATATATATATATATATACACTACCGTTCAAAAGTTTGGGGTCACCCAGACTGGGTGACCCCAAACATTTGACACAATTTGACACAATTTTTGTGTTTTCCATGAAAAGTCACACTTTTATTTACCACCATGAGTTGTAAAATGAATAGAAAATATAGTCAAGACATTGACAAGGTTAGAAATAATGATTTGTATTTGAAATATTTTTTTCCTTCAAACTTTGCTTTTGTCAAAGAATCCTCCATTTGCAGCAATTACAGCATTGCAGACCTAACATGATTGCACAAAGGTTTTCTAATCATCCATTAGCCTTCTGACGCAATGAGCAAACACATTGTACCATTAGAACACTGGAGTGATAGTTGCTGGAAATGGGCCTCTATACACCTATGTAGATATTGCAACAAAAACCAGACATTTGCAGCTAGAATAGTCATTTACCACATTAGCAATGTATAGATTGTATTTCTGATTAGTTGAACCCCTTGCACTCTGGTCAATTTCCCTAAAAACGCCAAAAAATAATGTGCCCAAAGTAAATCGAAAGCTGTTCTTCAACCCTTTGCAGCATCTTCATGGGGTTGGTCTCATTTAAAAGAAAACACTTGGAATTTTTTGGCAAAACAGTCATAATCTCTCCAAGTTCTCCGGCCACTGAGTTACAGTCATCTAAACATACTGAACTTGAAGAAAATAAATTTGGCCTTGGTGTTTTTTTGGATACAAATGCTTGCAAATAACACACAGGTTCAGATCCGGGCTGGAAAATGCAACAGAAATGTAGAACCAAGTGTTATCCAGCTGAGGTCCAAATTTTGTAACAATACCACAAAAAATGAATATATTACACAGCTTTTTCCTCAGGTAGTTCCCAGGCGTTTTTGAACTGTGCCAAATTGTGCCAAATGGCACAGTTTGGAAAAACGTCTAACTTTTGAATGATTTAATATAGAAGCTTCATCTTGGGCTCTAATGAAAGGTGACACTCAGGGCTGTGTGTGTGTGTGTGTGGGGGGGGGGGGGTTGTCCCCCCCCCCCGCTACAGAGGACGGACATCGGCCATCGCTACATGACAGAATAGACTCGTGGCGATGTGGCGACCACGGCGCAGTCACCGCGGCTCCCCCCCCTCCCTCGCTACAGAATAGTAGTGGGGGGGGGGGCGTTCACGGTCCAGACAAGGTGAATGAACCGTGTACAGCGCCGCACGCACTTCGGACTTCGTGCGCCGCACAGTTGTAATTTACCGATCGGTCAAAAGTCATTTTTTGTTTACAATTTTCAGGGATAAAGAATAATTTAGCTTATAACACCTTACCTCTTCACAGCAGCAGTGTCCTGGCGAACTTCTCTTCCTCATTGTCAGACGAACGCGACGCTGGTCCGCTCGTGGTTCCCGGTCAAAATATAATTCCATTATTGCGGTTTTGGCGAATGATTTACGACCCTTGTCGTCGGCCTCTGTCAGTCTATGATGACCATGGAAGAGAATCCTAAACGTCTATTCTGCTGGAATGAGTGCAGGTCGCACTTGTGGGTGGTCTCCGTGCTGCTGGGTCTGTAGCAGGTTCTTCCTGCGGGTCCTTTTTTTTTCGTCTGCTGCAGCAGTCAGTCTCTCTTCACCCAGCCCGAACTTCTGTGCTTCAATTGGCTGGCTGCATTCACAGCGTTGGTAGGTGGGTCCTTCTTGCTAGGTTTTCAGTCATTGGTTCTTCAAGGTTTCAGAAACCCAATTCAAGGCTCTTATTAGTCGAATGAGAGGTCAATCATATCTGATCTGTTCGCGGCTGTGTCTGTAGTGGAAGAACTTTTTTTTTTCAGTGCGCGCTTGGAGGCAGCGCCCTCGTGCGTCCTAGAGCGCACGAGAGCGCCCTCGTGCACTCTGGGACGCAGAGACTTGCCCGCCCGCAGTACAACGGAGTGCAAGAGGTTAAAGTTATCTTCATTGAAAAAAACAGTGCCTTTCTTTCAAAAATAAGGACATTTCTAAGTGACCCCAAACTTTTGAATGGTAGTGTATATACAGTATATATTATATGTTCACTGGGTGTTCCAGTATGGCGGTGCCCTGGGTATAGGGGGAGGTGATGCCCCCCCTCTGGGGAGTGGTGTCATGGGAGCATAAGAGGCCACGGCGGGAGACGTTCTGTCTCTTTGTTGTGGACCCTTGGACTTGATGGAGGGCCTCCTGCATTTCCCTGTAGTTCCTGTTCTCATATTAATAAAACTATAACACTGTCACATCGCCTCCTCCTCAGTTCTAGACGTAACATTTGGCGACGAGGATATAAAGTATGGAGGGAGCTGCTGCTTCTTTTTGTCTATTTCTGGAGGCTCCAGGAGAGCCACCTGTGTCCTGGGCCGGGTGGGATGCAGCCTGTGACGACCATCTCATCACTCTGACCCTCGGTGAGGTCAAAAAACTGCATGTGAAGATGATTTTGGCCCATGGTCTGGGTGTGGAGGACCAGAAGATTCTTAATATGCTGGGAGGTGGTGATAGTTTCCCTGATGTGGCACAGTCAGTGGTGGGCTATTTTCGTGCCCCAGAAAACATGATGAAGAGACGTCAGTTTCAACAGCAACCCCAGCGGCCGAGTGAGTCGGTGCACCAGTCTGTTGCAGACCTACGGCAGCCGACAGGAGAGTGCCAGTTCAGCGTTTTGGAGGGAGAGATGGCCCGCAACCAGTTGACGGGACATGTTCTTGATTCCTCTGCGAGGGCACGTCTCCTGGTGTTTTCTGGAGAGATGGTGCTGATCGCTGCCGGGGAATGGACGCAGCAGTGTGAGGCAGCGGGTAGGCTGACCAGGAATCTTGGCAAAAATAGAAAGCTGCAAGGGGATGAGAAGCAGTGCAGGCGCTGGCCATGATCCTGGACAGCGAGGACGGCTCGAATGATGAGGGATATGAGGGCCGTTGAAATGAGGTCCTCCCCGGGAACGGCACGGTATTGTGGCTGTGGGACCACCAGCCACCGTTGCAAGTCTAGGAACTTTCCAGCAAAGAGCAAGCACTGTGAAAAGTGCGGTTTGTTCCACCACTTCACTCGAGCATGTAAGGACTTTGAGCTGGGAGACCAGCAGCCAGAGAGGAGTTCTTCTACGCGTGAACCTACAATGATCCATACAGTCTCGCCCACTGCGGACGGAGCAGCCTTACCACTGCTTGTGGACACAGGATCAGCAATTTCCACCTTAAATTGGGCCACGATAAGGAAATTTTTTTCCCATCGTAAGATAAGTGAAGTTAACACTTTGGCCACTGTGGGTTCGCTGCTGCTCTCGGCGGGGTACGAGTCATCGTTGTGTGGTGTGGATTTTGTGGTGGCTAACGAGGGACATGATGACATAGTGTGTGACACAAACCTTCTCTGATCAGATGGCGTTGGGCAGTACCGACACTATGGAGCGCCACCACAAGGAGTTTCCGGTACCAGTGTTCGGGTGCCCTGGACGTGGGACCCGAACAGTACGGTCAGACACCTGTGGCGGCGAGTCGAACCAGCGAGCAGGCACAACGTTGCTCTGGAGCCCAGCCGAGTAGCTCTGTCGAGCCGGGTGCTGCCATGGTTGATTCAGCGCCAAAAATGAAAGAGAGCGGGGTGAGACTGTCTAACACGAGCTCCAGGCATGCCAACAAGCAGGATCCGGGATGGGACCCGGACCGGGTCAGTGCAAGTGTCCAACACCGAAGGAAAACCAGGTCACAACATGACGGATGAAAAAAGCCAGTGAGAACTCCCCTGGGTACTGGTGATGAGGTTCGGCCCAGGGTCTAGTCTCAGCTTAGTGGATTCCACGAGTCTAGGGACCATCATGATGAATGTGGACAGCTGCGGGTGGTGAGGACCCACGAGGACAGTTCCAGAAGGCGCCCCGATGAGCTGCAGCGTACGGAGGGAGGAAAACACCCGAGCAGCCTACCTCCGGTGAGGAAGAGGCGGAGGTGCTCTCAGAGTGAGCGGCCGGACGGACGCTCTAGAGGGGGTTCCTAGTGGGACGATTTGGGGTTTGGGTTACCAGAGTGGGTTTTCTATTGTGTGTTATGGCTATTTTTCTTGGTGAGTTGAAAAGAATCTATATAATCTGGTAACCTGAATGTAATTTTCCCCGGTGCCTGTGTGTGTTTATTGAGTTCAGCCTGTGTATGTGTGAAATGCTATTACCCAGCACTGTGTGTCTTTGAGCTGTTATTCTGTGGGTGCTGGGATAGAGGGATATTTTCAGGACCGCCATGGGTTTTATGCACCGTTTGTTTCCTGTACAGTTTTAAAATGTATACAGTAGTTTCTGTTGGGATTAATTTATCTTATGGCCTCTTTAAAAAAAAAAAAAAAAGACACTTTAAAGGGCGGTGTGATCCGCAGGGCCTGTTTTGTTTGTGTGTGTGTGGATAGTTTGTATATGTTTATAGAGTGTGAATCGGGTGTAAATATTGGGGACAGCCCAATTGATGTGTCTGCAATTTTTTCAAAGGGGGGGATGTTAGATATTATATATATAATTAACACTCTCGGCGCCACACCAGTCGGCTGCCTTTTGCAACAGCGGCTCGATTCCGAGTTTTTTTTTCCCTTCCTCTCTCTTTTGATCAGTCTTCTTTTTTCACCCCACTTATATCACGGACACACAGATCGTCCCAAATGTCTCCTGAGCCGGTGGACGGAGCCACTGTTTATAGCAGGATACGATACAACAGGGAAGAGCTGCTAGCATTTAACCGCCACCCGGTCCCACTGGAAAAACTCGACATACCGAGAGAACTGAGGCGAAAACGCCGCGGCTGCCGGGCTGGAGTAAGGCGGAGGACAAAAAATATAAGGTACAGACCCTCCCTTCCATCTGTTGTCATGGGAAATGTACGGTCGATACTGGGAAAGTTAGATGAGCTAGCGGCTATCTCCCGTTATGATAGCACTTACCGGGAGTGCTCTCTCCTTTTGTTTACTGAGACGTGGCTAACTGAACTAGCAGCAGATGCTAACATTGAGCTGGAGGGTTTTCACATGATACGAGCTGACCGAACACCAGAGAGTGGCAAAACTAGGGGCGGTGGAGTGATAATGTATGTTAACAACAACTGGTGTAGACCGGGACACATCACTGTTAAACAACGACACTGCAGCAAAGACATTGAGTTGCTAGCTGTTAGCATGAGGCCTACATATCTCCCGAGAGAACACTCACACGTGATCTGCATTGTTGTTTATGCAAATCCGACGGCGAACGCTGGGACAGCGCGTGACGTCATCCATTCAGTAACCAGCAGGCTGCAGACAGAACACCCAGATGCTCTTCTCCTCATCTCAGGCGATTTCAACCACGTTTCACTGTCTCCCATTCTGCCCACTTTCACCCAGTATGTCACATGCCACACTAGAGACAATAAAACACTGGATTTGTTCTACGCAAACACTAAGGAGGCGTACACCTCATCACAACTCCCCCCACTTGGGAGATCGGATCACAACTTGGTTCATCTCCGACCGGTGTACAAACCCCTAGTGCACAGACAACCTCCGGCCATGCACACTGTGGAGTTGTGGTCTGAGGAGACAATGGACACTCTAAAGGACTGTTTTGAAGCCACTGCCTGGAAGCAGCTCTGCGATCCACATGGTGAGGACATCGATGGCCTCATTCACACCTTCACGGGCTACCTCAGCTTCTGTGTGGACAAATCCGTTCCCACCAAGACCATACGGCGTCACTCAAACAACAAACCCTGGATCAACCCTGAGATAAAAACACTTCTGAGAGAGAAGAAGAGGATCTTCAGGTCGGGGAACAGGGAGATGCTGAAGTCCGTACAGAGGGAGCTGAGGAGAAAGATCAGAGAAGGCAAGGACAGCTTCAGGAAGAAGATGGAGGACAAGCTGCAACAGAGCGACATCAGCGGGGTCTGGAGAAACCTCAAAACCATCTCGGGGCTCCAGAATACCTCCCCCCAGGCCACGGGGGGCAGGGAGTGGGCGAACAACCTGAATCTGTTTTTCAATAGATTTGACCAACCGCCCTCCCCCCTGTCTGCACAACAACCACTGCTGCCTCTAAGAAATCAAGTCCTGCTACCCACTCCCCACTCCACCGACACCCCCCCCACTCCCAACACACAGCCCCCCATCCTGACCCTGACCAAGACCCAGGTGAGGACGGAGCTGAGGAAGATCAAGGCGAGGAAGGCGTCGGGACCGGACGGCATCAGCGCAAAGCTCCTCAAGTCCTGTGCAGACCAGCTGTGTGGGATTGTGACGTATATCTTCAACATGAGCCTGAAACTGGGGAGGGTACCACAGCTGTGGAAAACATCTTGTGTGGTACCTGTACCAAAAACTTCCCACCCCAAAGACCTGAACAGCTTCAGACCGGTGGCCTTGACGTCCCACTTGATGAAGACCCTGGAGAGACTGCTCCTTGCTCATCTCCGCCCCCTGGTGGAACCAGCGATGGATCCACTCCAGTTCGCCTACCAGCATGGCATTGGGGTGGAGGATGCGGTGATCTTCCTCCTTCACCGTTCTCTGTCCCACCTGGAGAAGCCCGGGAATATGGTGAGGATCATGTTCTTTGACTTCTCCAGTGCTTTCAACACCATCCAACCGATGATCCTGAAGGACAAGCTGCTGCACGCAGGGGTGGACCAGCACCTGTCATCATGGATCCTGGACTACCTCACGAACCGGCCTCAGTTTGTGAGAACCCGGGACTGTGTTTCCGACACGATCATCAGTAGCACGGGGGCCCCCCAGGGAACGGTGCTGGCTCCCTTCCTGTTCACTCTTTATACTGCGGACTTCTCACACAACACAACACATTGCCATCTACAGAAGTTCTCTGATGACTCTGCGATCGTTGGTCTCATCTCCAGCGGAGATGAAGCTGAGTACAGAGGGCTTATCCAGGACTTTGTGGACTGGTGCCATCGGAACTGCCTCCAGATCAACGCGAGGAAAACTAAGGAGCTGGTGGTGGACTGCCGCAGGCATGGGCAGCCCCTCACAGCACCAGTAAATATACAGGGAACAGACATCGAGATGGTGACATCCTACAAGTACCTGGGTATTCATCTGAACAATAAACTAGACTGGTCACACAATACTGACGCACTCTACAAGAAGGGACAGCGCAGGCTGTTCCTGCTGAGGAGACTCAGGTCTTTTGGTGTACAAGGGGCGCTGCTGAAGTCATTCTATGACACGGTGGTGGCATCAGCCATCACTTTTGGAGTGGTCTGCTGGGGCAGTGGCATCACTGCAGCCGATAGGAAGAGACTGAACAAACTGATTAAGAAAGCTAGCTCTGTCCTGGGGCAACGCCTTGATCCGATGGAGGAGATAGGAGAGAGAAGGACGGTGGCTAAACTGTCATCTCTGCTGGAGTCCGAGTTCCACCCTATGCAGGACATACTGGATGCACTGAGGAGCTCATTTAGCAGCAGACTACATCATCCCAGGTGCACAACCGAGAGGTTTCGTAGGTCCTTCCTACCAACGGCTGTCAGACTGTACAACCTAAGCAGGGCTGCTCGCAGAGATAGCAAAAAGACGTAACAAACTAATAGGTTTTTTTGAATGCAAAAGATGCAATAGACTTACACAATGGTCCTCTCCGGCATACAACTAGGAACATACCGGTCGCTATGGAGGGTGAGAATATGTATGGGCACATAATCATACCATGTAGGATAACTAAATAGACGGTTATGCTGTTTCATCCCACCTAGCAACAATGCTCTGCACTGTGTGTGTTTATATATTTACATATTTATTCCATCTAGCTACAATGCTCCGCACTGTGTTTTTATATATCTACATATTATTCCATCTAGCTACATTGCTCCGCACTGTGTGTGTTTATACAGTATACTTGCATATTTATTCCACCTAGCTGCAATGCTCCGTACTGTGGGTGTTTATATATTTACATATTTATTCCATCTAGCTACAATGCTCTGCACTGTGTGTTCATATATTCATATATTTATTCCATCCAGCTACAATGCTCTGCACTGTGTCTGTGTGTGTGTATATACTGTATATATATATTTTATAGTAATATGTACATATGTATATTAGCTGCTCTTGCTTGCTTGTTTTTTTTCTTGCCTTCTGATTGTTGCTCTGAGTGTTGCTATCCCTGTGCTGTTGCAATCCTGGAATTTCCCCGTTGTGGGACTAATAAAGGCTTATCTTATCTTATCTTATCTTATAATATGTTCACTGGGTGTAGCAGTATGGCGGTGCCCTGGGTGTAGGGGGAGGTGACGCCCCGCCTCCGGGGGGGGCTTCATGGGAGCATAAGAGGCCACGGCGGGAGACGTCCTGTCTCTTTGCTGTGGACCCTTGGACTGGAGGGAGAGCCTCCTGCATATCCCAGTAGTTCCTGTTCTCGTATTACTAAAACTAAAAAACGGTCACTTTGCCTCCTCCTCGTTTCCAGACGTAACACTTACCATCACATTCACTTGTTACTATTGTTTCATTTTCAGTAAAATGTTGAGGCTAATTCTCTTGTCTTGGGAAATTTAGGATTATTCTGACTATTCTGCATGTACCTTTAATGTTATTTTTACTGGGGTTTTTTTTAGATATTTTACTGTAATCCTTCGAACAATTTTTTTTTTTTTAATTTTGTATACTTTATTGAACCCCAGAGGGAAAATTGAGGGCATCCATCTGGATGGATGAAGCAGCCACGGTACAGCGCTATCCCTTCAATATTCACACACATTCACACCTAGGGCCACTTTAGAGTCTCCAATTAACCTAACCTGCATGTTTTTGGCCTGTGGGAGGAAACCGGAGAAATCCCGGCCTAAACCCACGCAGACACGGGGAGAACATACAAACTCCACACAGATCACTGTTGGTGAGGGGCTGGGATCGAACCAGGGATCCCATGGCCAAGGGTGAGTTGCTGTGCTGCCGCAGTGCTAACCACTGCACCACCGCATATCCATGTCACTTGATTTGTTTTAATATTTCTTCTGCTTTATTTTCTGCTTCTTCAGCTCTATATTGTATAAATTCTCTCTATAATGTATTTTTCTTTTTCGAGACATTTTGTAATCTCTTAGACATCCACTGATTATCATAGTCCAGTAGTATAGTATAATCCATTCACTATATTATTGTCTAAACTGTTAGTGAATATCTGATGAATTAACCTCTTGCACTCCGGTGTACCGCGGACGGGCAGGTCTCTACGTCCTACAGCACACAGAGGGCGCTCTCGTGCGCTCTAGGACGCACGAGGGCACTGCGTCCTAAGAGCGCACTGGAAAAAAAAAAGCTGCATTTCCGTTCTCCCACTACAGACACAGCCGCGAACAGATTAGATATGATTGACCTCTCATTCGATTAATAAGAGCCTTGAATTGGGTTTCTGAAACCTTGGAGAACCAATGACTGAAAACCTAGCAAGAAGGACCCGCCTACCAACGCTGTGAATGCAGCGAGCCAATTGAAGCACAGAAGTTCGCGAGCTGTTTTGTGTAAGGCTGGGTGAAGAGAGACTGACTGCTGCAGCAGATGAAAAAAAGGACCCGCAGGAAGAACCCCACAGACCCAGCAGCACGGAGACCATCCACAAGTGCGACCTGTGTGACAGGGACTGCCATTCGCGCATCGGCATGTTCAGCCACAGGCGGTGCTTTTTTTGTTTTTATTCCAACAGAGTAGACGTTTAGGATTCTCTTCCATGGTCATCATAGACCGACGGAGGCCGACGACGAAGGCTGAGTGACACACGCGCGTTCGCCAGTCTTTTTTTAATTACTACTGTTATTTGTTTTGAAAAATTGTTCGCCAAAACCGCAATCATGGAAGCGCAAAACCGCAATAATGGAATTATGTTTTGATCGGGTCGCGTGACCAGCGTCGCGTTCGTCTGACAATGAGGAAGAAGTTCGCCAGCTCCGCTTCTGCTGTGAAGAGGTAAGTGTTCTAAGCTAAATTATTCTTTATCCCTGAAAATTGTAATCAAAATGACTTTTGACCGATCGGTAAATTACAGCTGTGCGTCATCGCTGCATGACGGACCATGGCGCAACGGGCAATGTCTGTTCTCTGTAGCGAGGGGGGGGGACAACCCCCCCCCCCACACACACACACACACAGCCCTGAGTGTCACCTTTCATTAGAGCCCAAGATCAAGCTTCTATGTTGAATCATTCAAAAGTTAGACGTTTTTCCAAACTGTGCCATTTGGCACAATTTGGCACAGTTCAAAAACGCCTGGGAACTACCTGAGGAAAAAGCTGTGTAATATATTCATTTTTTGTGGTATTGTTACAAAATTTGGACCTCAGCTGGATAACACTTTGTTCTACATTTCTATTGCATTTTCCAGCCCGGATCTGAAGCTGTGTTATTTGCAAGCATTTGTATCCAAAAAAACACCCAGGCGAAATGTATTTTCTTCAAGTTCACTATGTTTAGATGACTGTAACTCAGTGGCTGGAGAACTTAGAGAGATTATGACTGTTTTGCCAAAAAATTCAAAGTGTTTTCTTTTAAATGAGACCAACCCCATGAAGATGCTGCAAAGGGTTGAAGAACAGCTTTCGATTTACTTTGGGCACATTATTTTTTGGCGTTTTTAGGGAAATTGACCGGAGTGCAAGGGGTTAATGTTTCACACTCAGAGATCATGTGACTGACTTTGATGATTTTAGGACAGAAACTCAGGCTGAACAAAGTATTGATGACGTCATCTGTCAGCTTGTGCTGATTTGGATTGATCAAGTCGATATTAAAATCAGCACAGATGAACATTGTTTTGTTGGATTTTTGTCCAATGTTCTTCCATCCAGTTTTTCAATGCATCAGCCACAGGCGTGCAGAAGAGTGTTTAGGTCAATGGTGTAAACTGTTTCTCCACTGGTCACAGCCTCCAGATTGCAGCTGCTCTGTCCAGGATTCTTGGGTAAAACCACTGTCTGCTTTATGGAGATGGTGAGGTCATCAACGGTTTTCTCTGACCACCAGAGACATGGACTGTCACGTTGTTATATCTGTAGAAAGATAGAAATCACTTCCGCCAAAATATTTTTGAAACATGTTATTTAGTGTTAAAATAATTGTGTAATTATCTGTGAACTGTTCTGAAACACGTATTTCTTTGTACCTGCACCACTGTTACATTTTCCAGACCTAATCTGTCAGATAAATGATGTTTTCCCCTCATTTTAGCCATTGTAAGAAAACCAAAATAATTAGTATTTGATAAAGCAGAACATGGTAGTCTATGTGCATTTGTGTAAATGTGTAACCCAGCTGTAGCTGCCTAATAAATGACTGAACCCAGAATTTAATGTTTCCAGGGACTCATCGGGGCAGGTTTACTAAGGCAGCGCAAATTAGACAGAGCACCTAAGGGAGTGGGCAATTTTTGCCAGTGATTACTAGCAACACGCAAAATTATGAACGCAGACACAGTCACTTCATTTCAATAATGACTTCCCATCCACCAAATTCAATTCAATTCAACTTTATCTATATAGCGCCATTTCACAACAACCGTCATCTCAGCACTATCAACTGTAGGGGGAACCCCCACAGTTGCAGAAAGACCCCAGCAATCAGGCGATCCCCTGTGAGCAAGCACTTGGCGACGGTGGAGAGGAAAAACTCCCTTTTAACAGGAAGAAACCTCCAGCAGAACCAGGCTCAGGGAGGGGCAGTCATCTGCTGCGACTGGCTGGGGGGTGAGGGGACAGAGAAGATGAAAAGAACAGACATGTAGAGAGCAAACAGCATGATGGGGACTCAACCTATGGGAGAGAACAAACAGATGTTAATGACCAACAAAAAAAAAATTTTTTTTTTTACACCAAATTATTTACACCAAAGAGCACGCAAAATTGCACACAGGCCCAGATGATGAGGGAGTGGGTCATCAACAAAGGCACAGCCAGTGTGGAGGAGCAGAAGCGTTTTTAAAGCTTTTTTAAGCTTTGGTTTAAGCACGAACCCCAGCAAAACAGTTAAAATTTGTCATATATCAAAGTTGAGATTTTCATTTCACATGGCAGACTGATTTGTTTAAGCTGTATAAGTTAAGGACTACTTATGAATAAATCGATGATTTGACCAGCGTGTTTCTTTTATTAACACTAGAACCATCAAGATGGTCTGATGGAGATTCTGGGGTTTTATGATGGGAATAACTTTGTTTGAACAAAAACTACAGGTTTCCCAGTTCACAATTTTTTTTTTTTTTATTAATGCCATTGAGTTACAGTGTTCCGATTCTGGGTTTTTTTTCTATGTATCTGTGCGCTGTTTTTGTTAATATTCTCATTGTTGTTTTCCTCCTATATTGTGTATCCTGAACTGGGACAGAAATAGAGAGAAGAGGGAACGGAATTACTGTTTTATACACAGGAAAAAAGAAATAGTGTAAATATACAAATATGGATAGAGAAAAAAATGAAGAAAATTGACAGTGTGTGTGGCACATATGTTGGTTACATATTCCCCACAAATGTGTTGCTGTATGTTTATTGTTTGCTTCACGTCTCATGGAACAAAGAGGACTGAGACTCTGGGATTCAGCAGAGGAGTGTGAGATTCGGCCTTTGTTTCCGGGAGACGACCAGGGAAGATTTCCGGGCCACAGAGACTAGAGGACAATGGCGTGAGATCAAAGGGGTTACTTCTTCTGATCCGTCTTTTTTTTTCACCCCACTTATATCACGGACACACAGATCGTCCTAAATGTCTCCTGAGCCGGTGGACGGAGCCACTGTCTATAGCAGGATACGATACAGCAGAGAACAGCTGCTAGCATTCAACCGCCACCCGGTCCCATTGGAAAAACTCGACATACCGAGTGAACTGAGGCGAAAACGCCGCGGCTGCCGGGCTGGAGTAAGGCGGAGGACAAAAAATATAAGGTACAGACCCTCCCTTCCATCTGTTGTCATGGGAAATGTACGGTCGATACTGGGAAAGTTAGATGAGCTAGCGGCTATCTCCCGTTATGATAGCACATACCGGGAGTGCTCTCTCCTTTTGTTTACTGAGACGTGGCTAACTGAACTAGCAGCAGATGCTAACATTGAGCTGGAGGGTTTTCACATGATACGAGCTGACCGAACACCAGACAGTGGCAAGGCTAGGGGCGGTGGAGTGATCATGTATGTTAACAACAACTGGTGCAGACCGGGACATATCACTGTTAAACAACGACACTGCAGCAAAGACATTGAGTTGCTAGCTGTTAGCATGAGGCCTACATATCTCCCGAGAGAACACTCACACGTGATCTGCATTGTTGTTTATGCAAATCCGACGGCGAACGCTGGGACAGCACGTGACGTCATCCATTCAGTAACCAGCAGGCTGCAGACAGAACACCCAGATGCTCTTCTCCTCATCTCAGGCGATTTCAACCATGTTTCACTGTCTCCCATTCTACCCACGTTCACCCAGTATGTCACATGCCACACTAGAGACAATAAAACACTGGATTTATTCTACGCAAACACTAAGGAGGCGTACACCTCATCACAACTACCCCCACTCGGGAGATCGGATCACAACTTGGTTCATCTCCGGCCGGTGTACAAACCCCTAGTGCACAGACAACCTCCGGCCATGCACACTGTGGAGTTATGGTCTGAGGAGACAATGGACACCCTAAAGGGCTGTTTTGAAGCCACCGCCTGGAAGCAGCTCTGCGATCCACATGGTGAGGACATCGATGGCCTCATTCACACCTTCACGGGCTACCTCAGCTTCTGTGTGGACAAATCCGTTCCCACCAAGACCATACGGCGTCACTCAAACAACAAACCCTGGATCAACCCTGAGATAAAAACACTTCTGAGAGAGAAGAAGAGGATCTTCAGGTCGGGGAACAGGGAGATGCTGAAGTCCGTACAGAGGGAGCTGAGGAGAAAGATCAGAGAAGGCAAGGACAGCTTCAGGAAGAAGATGGAGGACAAGCTGCAACAGAGCGACATCAGCGGGGTCTGGAGAAACCTCAAAACCATCTCGGGGCTCCAGAATACCTCCCCCCAGGCCACAGGGGGCAGGGAGTGGGCGAACAACCTGAATCTGTTTTTCAATAGATTTGACCAACCGCCCTCCCCCCTGACTGCACAACAACCACTGCTGCCTCTAAAGAAATCAAGTCCTGCTGCCCACTCCCCACTCTACCAACACCCCCCCACTCCCAACACACCGCCCCCCATCCTGACCCTGACCAGGACCCAGGTGAGGACGGAGCTGAGGAAGATCAAGGCGAGGAAGGCGCCGGGACCGGACGGCATCAGCGCAAAGCTCCTCAAGTCCTGTGCAGACCAGCTGTGTGGGATTGTGACGTATATCTTCAACATGAGCCTGAAACTGGGGAGGGTACCACAGCTGTGGAAAACATCTTGTGTGGTACCTGTACCAAAAACTTCCCACCCCAAAGACCTGAACAGCTACAGACCGGTGGCCTTGACGTCCCACTTGATGAAGACCCTGGAGAGACTGCTCCTTGCTCACCTCCGCCCCCTGGTGGAACCAGCGATGGATCCACTCCAGTTCGCCTACCAGCATGGCATTGGGGTGGAGGATGCGGTGATCTTCCTCCTTCACCGTTCTCTGTCCCACCTGGAGAAGCCCGGGAATATGGTGAGGATCATGTTCTTTGACTTCTCCAGTGCTTTCAACACCATCCAACCGATGATCCTGAAGGACAAGCTGCTGCGCGCAGGGGTGGACCAGCACCTGTCATCATGGATCCTGGACTACCTCACGAACCGGCCTCAGTTTGTGAGAACCCGGGACTGTGTGTCCGACACGATCATCAGTAGCACGGGGGCCCCCCAGGGAACGGTGCTGGCTCCCTTCCTGTTCACTCTTTATACTGCGGACTTCTCACACAACACAACACACTGCCATCTACAGAAGTTCTCTGATGACTCTGCGATCGTTGGCCTCATCTCCAATGGAGATGAAGCTGAGTACAGAGGGCTTATCCAGGACTTCGTGGACTGGTGCCATCGGAACTGCCTCCAGATCAACGCGAGGAAAACTAAGGAGCTGGTGGTGGACTGCCGCAGGCATGGGCAGCCCCTCACAGTACCAGTAAATATACAGGGAACAGACATCGACAGGTGACATCCTATAAGTACCTGGGTATTCATCTGAACAATAAACTAGACTGGTCACACAATACTGATGCACTCTACAAGAAGGGACAGCGCAGGCTGTTCCTGCTGAGGAGACTCAGGTCTTTTGGTGTACAAGGGGCGCTGCTGAAGTCATTCTATGACACGGTGGTGGCATCAGCCATCACTTTTGGAGTGGTCTGCTGGGGCAGTGGCATTACTGCAGCCGATAGGAAGAGACTGAACAAACTGATTAAGAAAGCTAGCTCTGTCCTGGGGCAGCGCCTTGATCCGATGGAGGAGATAGGAGAGAGAAGGACGGTGGCTAAACTGTCATCTCTGCTGGAGTCCGAGTTCCACCCTATGCAGGACATACTGAATGCACTGAGGAGCTCATTTAGCAGCAGACTACATCATCCCAGGTGCACAACCGAGAGGTTTCGTAGGTCCTTCCTACCAACGGCTGTCAGACTGTACAACCTAAGCAGGGCTGCTCGCAGAGATAGCAAAAAGACGTAACAAACTAATAGTTTTTTGAATGCAAAAGATGCAATAGACTTACACAATGGTCCTCTCCGGCATACAACTAGGAACATACCGGTCGCTATGGAGGGTGAGAATATGTATGGGCACATAATCATACCATGTAGGATAACTAAGTAGACGGTTATGCTGTTTCATTCCATCTAGCAACAATGCTCTGCACTGTGTGTGTTTATATATTTGCATATTTATTCCATCTAGCTACAATGCTCCGTACTGTGGGTGTTTATATATTTATATATCTACATATTATTCCATCTAGCTACATTGCTCCGCACTGTGTGTGTTTATATACTTGCATATTTATTCCACCTAGCTGCAATGCTCCGTACTGTGGGTGTTTATATATTTACATATTTATTCCATCTAGCTACAATGCTCTGCACTGTGTGTTCATATATTCATATATTTATTCCATCCAGCTACAATGCTCTGCACTGTGTGTCTGTGTGTGTGTGTATATATATATATTTTATAGTAATACGTACATATGTTTATTAGCTGCTCTTGCTTGCTTGTTTTTTTTTTCTTGCCTTCTGATTGTTGCTCTGAGTGTTGCTATCCCTGTGCTGTTGCAATCCTGGAATTTCCCCGTTGTGGGACTAATAAAGGCTTATCTTATCTTATCTTATCTTATCTTATCTTAGATTAAGTACCATGTGACTGTATGTTTGATTAAACACCATGTGACTGCTGTTTCGTGCCCGGGGTATAAAACCCCTGATGTGAGATGAAAACTTCCTCTTGATTTGCTTGGAGATTTGTTGGAGATGTGCTCTGTGAATAAAGCTGAATCTGAGGAATAAACTCAGCCTCATCCTTGAACACATTCTCCACACTGGTGACCTTACGACTCAGAATGAGCAGAAATAATTCTCCCGAGCGGGGCTCGGCAGAAGCCAGCCTGATGGCTGCCTCCACACTCCGGCTGCCTGACTTCTGGCAGCATAGTCCGCGCTCCTGGTTTAGCGCGGTCGAGGCGCAGTTCAACCTCCGGAGAATCTCGAAGGACGACACGAGATTCTACCATGTTGTGGCGAAGCTGGACAGCCACACAGTTCAGAGGGTGGAAGACCTGGTCAACCACTCACCGGACAGCGACAAATACGGCGCCTTGAAAGCTGCGCTTATCAGTCATTTCACCCCCTCCGTGCAATAGCGAGCAGAGGGACTCCTGGCGTTAATGGAGTCGGAGAACGACAGACCCGTAGACCTGATGGTCAAAATGCTGAGGCTGAAAGACTCCGAGGACTGCGAATTTATCTTCGCCCACCTTTTCCTCCGGACCCTGCCGCCAGCGGTCAGAGTTACCCTGGCAGATTCACCCCGGTTGGCCAAGCGAGACTACCACGGGCTGAGCAAGGAGGCGCAGCGACTCGTCAACGCCCACAAGTGGAGCGCAGTTTCGGCTGCAGCAGCGGAGCTAGGAGCGACGCCCGGAGACGGCATGGGGCCAGTGGTTGCAGCACCAGACGCGCCGACGACAGCAGCAGTCAGCATCAAGCGACACGGGGCGGGCGACGTCCTGTGCTTCTATCATCACCGTTTTGCAGAGAGGGCACACAAGTGCCTCCCGCCATGCCACTTAAAGCGTTCGGGAAACGCCAAGACCGAGGGTCGGTACCGGCTGCGGCCCTCGGGGAAGAGAACAAGCTGCTTTACCTGACGGATGCACGTTCGGGGAAACGATTCCTCGTGGACAGAGGCTCACAGATGAGCTTCATCATGCCTTCCTACGCGGACCGGCTGATGCCGTCCAAGATTCCCCGGGTGTCAGTGTCAGCAGCGAACAGCTCAGCTATAAAGACCTTCGGTGAGAGGACTCTGCTTCTGTCTTTGCAGGGTCATTCATTTGAGTGGACTTTTGTGGTAGCTGCAGTCAGTTTCAACATGTTAGGGGCTGATTTCTTGTGCTCACATGGTTTATTGGTTGATCTTGCTCATAGACGTCTGGTTAATGCACTGTCTTTTCACTCTATTCCCTGCACAGCACGAGTGGCACCGCCAACTGCACAAGCCAACGTCACGACTGCGGGTGGTAAGTTCCACGCATTCCTCACTCAGTTCCCAGCACTAACAGTCCCAACGTTTTCGGCGACAGTGGCCAAACATGGGGTGGAGCATTATATCACTACCACCGGGCTGCCCGTTTTTGCAAAAGCTCGGCGCCTGGACTCAGCTAAACTGACCATAGCGCGCGAGGAGTTTGTCAACCTGGAAAAACTGGGCATCATCAGACGTTTGAAAAGCCCCTGGGCTTCACCATTGCACATGGTCCCAAAGACTGATGGCTCGTGGCGACCTTGCGGTGATTTCCGCAGGTTGAATAACGCCACTGCACACGACCGCTACCCGATCCCACACATTCAAGATTTTTCGGTTCATTTGGCAGGGGCGCGCATTTTTTCTAAAATAGATTTAGTGCGCGGCTACCATCAGGTTCCAGTGCGTGCCCAGGACATACCCAAAACAGCGGTAATAACTCCTTTCGGGCTTTTTGAGTTTTTGCGCATGCCTTTTGGACTCAAGGGGGCCGCGCAGATGTTCCAACACATGATGGACGCAGTGCTGTGCGACCTCCCTTTCGTGTTTGTCTACTTGGATGACATTTTAGTAGCCAGCACGTCCGAAGACGAACACGAAAACCACCTCACGGCAGTTTTCCGGAGGCTGGCAGAGCATGGGTTAATAATTAACCCAGCGAAGTGCCAGTTTGGGGTAGCGCAGATTGATTTTTTGGGGCATCACGTTTCGCCAGAAGGAGCGGTCCCTCTCCCCGATAAAGTGCGCGCAATAACAAATTTTCCCCAACCTCAAACGGTCAAAGCATTACAGGAGTTTTTGGGAATGGTTAATTTTTATAACCGTTTCCTCCCAAGTGCAGCGCAGCTCATGCAACCATTGTACGCGGCACTAAAAAAACAAAAACCCACAAATAAAATCGAATGGTCTCCTGAGCGGGAGCGCGCATTCTCTCAAGTCAAAACAGCGCTGGCAAACGCGGCTTTGTTGGCACACCCAGTTCCAACAACCCGCATGGCCCTCACCACTGACGCGTCCGATTTAGCGGTAGGGGCGGTCGTTAAACAGTTGGTAGCGGGGACCTGGCAACCGCTCGCGTTTTTCAGCAAAACCTTGCGCGATAGCGAGCGAAAATACAGCGTGTTCGACAGGGAGTTGTTGGCCCTACACTTGGCCATCCGCCATTTCCAGTTCTGGCTGGAAGGGCGCCGTTTCACCGCGTTCGTGGACCACAAACCGCTGACTTTTGCGATGGCCAAGATTTCTGAACCTTGGTCGGGCCGGCAGCAAAGACAGCTGGCCGCGATATCAGAGTTCACCACCGATATCCATCATGTCGCAGGTAAACATAATGTAGTGGCAGACTGCCTCTTGCGTGCTGTGCCGGCGCCAGACCACGTGAGGGCAGACTCTGCAGCCATGGCCGCGGGCCAGGGTAGCGACGCGGGAGCGTGCGCGGCCCCGGTCCGCGTGGGGTTAGATTATGCAGCTATGGCGGCGGAGCAGGTTAGCGATGCGGATGTGCGCGCGCTCCAGTCTGGACCAACAGGGTTAAGGCTGGAGCACAGGGTGCTGCAAATGGGTATGCCTCCCCTAATCTGCGATGTCTCCACGGGACGGCCGCGCCCCGTGGTACCAGCTGCGTGGCGCCACCGCGTTTTTGACTCGATCCATTCTCCGGTCAAAATGGTGGGGGAGAAATTTGTATGGCCGGGGTTGCGCAGACAGGTCAAGGAATGGGCGACAGCCTGTGTAGCGTGTCAGCGAGTCAAAATACACAAGCACACTAGAGCTCCTTTGGAGCCTTTTCACATTCCTGCTAAGCGCTTTGATCATGTGCACGTCGACTTGGTAGGCCCCCTTCCGTCGTCACAGGGGTACACACATCTTTTGACGATGGTGGATCGCACCACGCGTTGGCCGGAAGCGGTCCCTCTGGCGTCAACCACAGCGGAGGAAGTGGCGCGCGTGTTTTTAACAGCTTGGGTAGTGCGTTTTGGAGTTCCGTCGGACATAATGTCAGACAGGGGTCCTCAATTTGTTTCCGAACTCTGGTCGTCGATGGCCCGCAGCCTAGGGGTAAAGATCCACCGCACCACTGCGTACAACCCCCAGGCTAACGGTTTATGCAAGCATTTTCACAGGTCATTGAAAGCGGCCCTCAGAGCGTCGCTTACGGATACAAATTGGGTTGACAAGTTACCATGGGTCTTAATGGGGTTGCGTTCTGCACCTAAGGAGGATTTGCAAGCCTCTCCAGCGGAATTAGTTTTTGCACAGCCTCTCCGTTTGCCAGAGGAATTTCTCCCCGATAATCCTGCCCCAAATTGCCCCCCCCCTCAGCTGTTGCAGAGCGGCACAGGATCAAACATGCTTCCTGGCCCGGTTCATCACAGTTTTCCACGCGTTTTTGTGCCGAAGGCTTTAAAAAATGCAGAGTTTGTTTTTGAGAGACATGATGCTTGTCGCCCCAGCCTGCGCCCACCTTACGATAGGCTGTTCAAGGTGCTGGAAACAGGAGAGAAGCATTTTTTGCTAGATTTGGGAGGCAGAAAAGAATTGATTTGTATTAACAGACTCAAACCCACTTTTGTTTTGGCGGATGAAGAGGTGCAGTTGGCGAGAGCCCCCCGTCGCGGTAGACCCCCTAGAGGGCATTCTACAGGACTCCCACGGAGATTGACTAACAGTTCTAATCCACAGGTGCAGACAGCAGCAAAGCCGGCTTTCAGCAGATACGGCAGGAGACTGAGAGTTAAGCAACTGGTGGATTTATGTGTAGTAATGTTATGATGTCATGTGTCTCTGGTTATGTTTGTCCCATTTAGACGTTTGGGGGGGGGCCTTGTGGCACATATGTTGGTTACATATTCCCCACAAATGTGTTGCTGTATGTTTATTGTGTGCTTCACATCTCATGGAACAAAGAGGACTGAGACTCTGGGATTCAGCAGAGGAGTGTGAGATTCGGCCTTTGTTTCCGGGAGATGACCGGGGAAGATTTCTGTGCCACAGAGACTAGAGGACAATGGCGTGAGATCAAAGGGGTTACTTTGTGATTGAGATTAAGTACCATGTGACTGTATGTTTGATTAAACACCATGTGACTGCTGTTTCGTGCCCGGGGTATAAAACCCCTGATGTGAGATGAAAACTTCCTCTTGATTTGCTTGGAGATTTGTTGGAGATGTGCTCTGTGAATAAAGCTGAATCTGAGGAACAAACTCAGCCTCATCCTTGAACACATTCTCCACAGTGTGGAAAATTTAGCTTCAAGAAGAAGGAGGAGCTGATCCGAGTCTGACCTCCACAGAAAAGAAAAAGTCACTGTTGGCTGACACATCTGTATGTCCACTGCAGGTAGAAGGGCTCCTATTTTATGGATACAAATTCATGTAGTAGGTTATATACAGTATAAACACATGAAATTTTAAGAAACTGCCAGCTGATGTCCAGTTCAGCATAACACCCGTTGATATTCATGTAATCTGTTCTTCTGTCATGCCAATGTAACAGAGTCAGAATTTAGCCTTTTTGAATTTCTTTAAAATAGATGTGCTTTTCATTTTTACATAGTTTTTGGAGCCTCCTGGTGGTTTTATTTCGCAGCTGCATAGATAGTTTTCTTTGCACACGGCACTTACCCCAGCAGAGAAAAAGATTTTCACTGCTGGAGGTAAGTGCAACGTAATAGAGCTGTTGCTATATTTATACTTTAAATGTTGTTAAGCCATGCATACAAAGGTTTATATCTTGTAGAGTGGTCATGAGCATTACTACCATGTATTTACGAAGTTTCAGGTTATTCTAAGTAAAAGTAGTAACTTTATTGTCGAGTGAATGTGTGACCACGTTGAATGAGCAGCTAGTCAGTTATTGCTAGCGCAGCATTCTTCTGTATGGTTTGCTGTCATTTCATTTTGTTAAGATATTCATTTTCTTTTACTGTCCGTGTGCAGATCATGACATATGCAGCTGCAGACTGTTATTGTGTGCTTTTTCTGATACTTGACCAGGTAGGCTTTGTTTTATATGGTTTTTTTATATTTTTTTTTTTCCTAAAGAAAAAAGAGAAAAAGATTTTCACTGCTGGAGATCGTGACATATGCAGCTCCAGACTGTTATTGTGTGCTTTTTCTGATACTTGACCAGAATAAAGACAGCGTGAGCAACAAATCCCTGCCTGTGTACTTCCTGCACCAACACGAGCACGCAGAAAACCACCCACGTTACACCAAGTAAAGTCACAGGAAGAGAGAAGCGTCTGCCACATGCCCTCGGTTCTTGCCGGTGTCTCGCCACCGGTGATCATCATGTCAGGCGCAGATGAATTCAGCCCAGTCTCTGTTATGTCGGAATAACCTGAGACTGGAGGCGCATTCCAACTGAGCACTGAACTAACTTTATTATTGAAAAAAAAACAACTGCTCAATATATTCCAGCCGTAGCCCGCCTGACATCATCGCCCACAACCCCCCAGCCAAGCTATGGCAAGCCCCAATATCAAATTTCCACACAACACCCCCCCCCCCCCCCCGCCTCCCACCTTCACAAAACACAAAGAACCCCTAGAACATTAGCAGCAAACTTTTTTTTTTTTTCCCAACTGAGCACTCAAAACTCAGTGAACTAAGTGACGCTCCAGCATGAGTTTCGCCAGGGAGCGCCCTGTCATAGCATGGGCCATAACCCTGTAGTGGAGGAGTGTGCCCTGGAGGGCGTCTAGAAACGTGAAGCCGTCCGTCAAGTGGGCTCTCGGCCTTTTTTTCAGAGTCTTGTTGAAATGCTCCACACCCCCATTGGCTTGGGGATGATAGAACACGGTTTGATGTGCTCCACGCCCCTAAAGCCCAAAAACTCCACAAACCCCCCAAAGGTATACTGCAGGCCATTGTCTATAGTGATAGCATCCAGGACCCCCCATCTAGTGAACAGTGATGAGAGGAAACCCGTAACCACATCCGTCGTGACTGAATTAGTGGCTTACACCTCCAGCCATTCTTGACTACAAGCAGAAACCGGCTGTTCGGGGGTGCTGCATGCAGTTTGCCACATATGTCCAATTGGGTGTGCTTCCAAGGGCCCTCCGGGTACGGTAATGGTTTTGGGGGGGAGGGCGGTCCGCCGGTCTTCCCGCTGTCCAAGCATGGGACACAGTTCTTTTACCATAGTTTCAATGTCCTTATCAATTCCAGGCCACCAAACTGAATCCCTCCAATGCTGCTTCACCCTGACCACACCCACGTGACCCTCGTAGAGCATCGCCAGAACTAGTGATCTCAGAGACACTAGAATCAATGTGCAGTGTCCCTTCGCCACACACACACCGTTCCAACAGCTCAGTTCGTTCCTAAACCGGTGAAAAGGTGCCAGCTCACCCTGCATTTTTGCGGGCCAACCCTCCCTGATGACCGAGCACAGTTGCAACAATGTGGGGTCCTGTTCCGATTCTGTCTGGAGCTCCTGGAGGGATACCATGTCCGGCAGTGATCCGTGCAGCGTGTTGACCAGATCTGCCTCCATGGGATCATCGCCGTCGTTGTCTGGTTGCGCGGTGTTGGTCGTGGCATGGGACAGGAGGTCCACCACTGTTCTTTTTTCCAGGAGTGAACTGGGTAGTAAAGTTGTAGGCCCTCAATTGCTCCATCCACCTGTGGATCCGTTGGGGTCTGTGTCCCGAGCCTGTCATCTCCTGTAGCGTTGTCAGCACCCGGTGGTCCATCCGCAGTGTGAAGTGTTGCCCATAGAGGTAGATGTGCCAGCATTCACATGCCCAGACACAGGCGAGCGCTTCCCTCTCACCCATGGCATATTTCTGTTCAGCCGCTGAAACAAACCTAGACGCGAACACCATTTGGCGCTCAGTACCATCGCAATCGGTCCATCCATCTTCTTCCACTTAATCCTTTTCGGGTCGCGGGGGGCGCTGGAGCCTATCCCAGCATCTTTGGGCGAGAGGCAGGGTCCACCCTGGACAGATCGTCAGTCCATCACAGGGCCAACACAGAGAGACAGACAACCATTCACTCTCACAGTCATACCTAAGGACAATTTAGAATCCCCAGTTTTATGCCAGTTAACCTAACTTGCATGTTTTTGGCATGTGGGAGTGTGACAGAGATCATCCTGCGCAGTTCGCCCCACACGGGACACGAACCCGCGACCTCTCAGTCAACTAACACAGTTCGAGCATGGGAGACACAGCACGATCGCGCTGAGCTAAAGGTCCGACCGATAGCTCAGCGCTACCGATACTGTATGAGGCTTTGGGAGGGAGGTTTACTAACGTTCTACGCCAAACAGTACTAGTTGGCATCCGTTACAGGAGGAAACCGGAGAAATCCCGGAGTAAACCCACGCAGACAGGGGGAGAACATGCAAACTCCACACAGATCACTGTTGGTTGGGGGCTGGAATCGAACCCAGGTTCCCCCGACCAAGGGTGAGTACCAGACGCATCACAGGTCACAAAAGTTGGCCATTTTGAATCAAAGTGAGCCAACACTGGAGGGGAGGTGAGTTTGGACTTTAGCCTTGTGACTGCCGCTGACCTGGCCAGGGTCCTCTGCCACAGTGTGTCCTGTTTCAGAAGACCCCGGAGCAGTTCGATTGTCTCTGAATAATGGGGAATAAAATGTCTGTAAAAGTTCACCATGCCCAAAAATGAGGAGATTTGTGCGGGTGTCGTGGGATCTGGGAGATGCAGGACTGCCTCCACGTTTAAGTGCAGGGGCCTCAGACCGTCGGCTGCCAGCCAGAATCCAATAAACTTGATGGAGTCCGCTGCAAAAATACACTTTTCCCCATTCAATGTTGCAAAAAATAGAATGCATAAACTTCCCAGATTGATTAAACAAAATGTTGGTAAAATTCTAATCCAGCCTCAAGTCCCTAAAATTAATAAAATTAATGATTTGGCCACTGTTCCCCCCAAAGTTTAAAAATTAAATGTGACTTATTAAACATTAGGTCTCTATCTTCTAAGTCTCTTCTGGTCCATGATCTATTAATCAATCACCAGATCGATCTACTATCCCTCACAGAGACCTGGCTCAGGCTTGATGATTATGTTGGTTTGAATGAATCAAGTCCTTCTGGGTATTTAAACTGTCATAACCCCAGAGGTTCTGGTCGTGGTGGTGGAGTGGCGGCAATTTTCCATTCTAAATTAGAATCAGAATCAGATTTATTGCCATTGTTCATGTAGTACACAAACTAGGAATTTGTCTCGGTGCAATGCTGCAACATAAAAACATGATAAAAATAAAAGATAGAAATAAAAAACTATACATGCAATAAAATGTAGAATATGAATGAGTAATACTAGACAAAGCAATTTTTAAATATATTAGCGAGCAGCAGATATTGTGGAGTACCCATAGTGCAGTCGGTAATGCAAAAAGAAAACAGTGATGATTGACATGAGTCTGGTTGAGCTGCTGTACATAGTGCACGAGAGTCTAATAAGTCACTTAGTGTTCAGCAGTCTGATGGCAGAGGGGAAGAAGCTGTTCATGTGATGGGAGGTTTTAGTCTGAATGGACCGAAGTCTTCTACCTGAGAGGAGGGGGGCAAACAGTACGTGACCAGGGTGTGAAGGATCGGCTATGATCCGGTCTGCACGCCTCCGGGTCCTGGAGATGTACAGATCCTGGAGGGATGGGAGCTTGCAGCCGATCACCTTCTCAGCAGCGCGCATGACGCGCTGCAGCCTTAGTCTGTCCCTGGCAGTGGCTCCTGCGTACCACACGGTTATGGAGGTGGTGAGGATGGACTCGATGATGGCCGTGTAGAACTGCACCAACATCTTGGTGGGTAGCTTGAGCTTCCTCAGCTGCCGCAGGAAGAACATCCTCTGCTGGGCCTTTTTGATGAGGGAGCTGATGGTCGGCTCCCACTTGAGGTCCCGGGTCATGGTGGTGCCCAGGAAGCGGAAGGAATCTGCAGTGGTGATGGGAGAGCCTGTGAGGGTGAGGGGGAGCAGAGGGGTTGTGACTTTCCTGAAGTTCACAATCATCTCCACTGTCTTCAGAGCGTTCAGCTGCAGGTTGTTGTGGCTGCACCAGGACGCCAGCTGGGCCACCTCTTTCCTGTAGATGGACTCGTCGCCGTTGGAGATGAGCCCGATGAGGGTGGTGTCGTCCGCAAACTTGATCAGCTTGACAGACTGGTGACTGGAGGTGCAGGAGTTGGTATAAAGGGAGAAGAGTAGGGGGGAAAGTACACAGCCCTGGGGTGATCCGGTGCTGATGCTAACAGAGTCAGAGACAGTCTTTCCCAGCCGCACATGCTGCCTCCGGTCCGTCAGGAAGTCGGTGATCCACCTGCAGAGGGAGTCAGGCACGTTGAGCAGGGACAGCTTGTCCCAGAGCAGAGCGGGGCGGATGGTGTTGAATGCAGAGCTGAAGTTCACAAACAGGATCCTGGCATAGGTTCCCGGGGAGTCCAGGTGCTGCAGGATGGAGTGGAGGGCCAGGTTGACTGCGTCGTCCACAGACCTGTTGGCTCGGTAGGCAAACTGCAGCGGAGGGGAGTGGTGATGGACTTGAGGTGGGGCAGGACCAGGCGCTCAAAGGACTTCATGACTACAGAGGTGAGCGCTACAGGTCTGTAGTCGTTAAGTCCAGTGATCCGTGACTTCTTGGGGACAGGGATGATGGTGGAGGTTTTGAGGCAGGTCGGCACGTGGCATAACTTCAGGGAGGTGTTAAAAATGTCTGTGAAGACAGGAGTCAGCTCATCCGCACAGTGTCTCAGGGTGGAGGGAGACACGCTGTCCGGACCGGGGGCCTTGCGCGGGTTCAGTCTGGAGAACTGTCTGTGCACGTCCTGCTCACTGAAGACAAGGGCGGGGGGAGGAGGGGGGGCGCCTTTGATGAAGTGGGGACCGGGGGGAGGGGGGAGATGGACACGGCTGACGAGGTGTCAAAACGGGCATAATGTTGGGACAGTCTTTGACAAAGGGCTATGTCATCCTGACCTTTAGAAGCCTGAGGCCGATAGTTGGTGACTTGCCTCAGTCCTCTCCACACAGAAGCAGAGTCGTTAGCAGTGAACTGCTGCGGGAGTCTCTCAGAATACACAGATTTAGCTCTCCTCAGCTCTCTGCTAAACCGATATTTGACCTCCCTGTAGCAGTCCTGTCTCCACTTTTCAACGCTGCTTCCTTCTCCTTCCTGATCTGTCTGAGCTTAGCAGTGAACCAGGGCTTGTCATTTGAGTACCTCACCCTGGTGCGCGATGGAAGAATGCTCTCCTCACAAAAGTGGATATATGAGTTCACAGTGTCCGTGTACTCATCCAGATCGTGCGTGGCTCCTTTAAACATGCCCCAGTCAGTTATTTCCATGCACGTGCTCAGCTTCTCCCCAGCTTCACTGGTCAATTTTCTCGTAGTGCTCACAACAGGTTTAGTGAGCTTTAGTCTCTGTCTGTATGTGGGAATGAGGTGGACCATCACGTGATCAGATAGTCCGAGCGCAATGCGGGGAACAGCGTGATACGCGTCCTTCACTGTAGTGTAACAGTGATCCAGCGTGTTCTTTCCTCTGGTGGGGCATTTAATAAACTGTTTGTATCGGGGGAGATCGTGGCTCAGGTTACTCTGGTTAAAGTCACCAACCACAATAACCAGAGAGTCTGGGAAAGTGCGCTCCGTTTGTTGAATGTGATCTGCGAGCGCGCGCTGAGCCTCGCACGCATCCGCGTCGGGCGGGACGTAAACAGCGGCCAGGATGAATGAAGCGAACTCCCGCGGGGAATAAAAAGGCTTGCAGTTAATGAATAAATATTCCAGAGCGGGAGAACAGTATTGGGAAATCACCGTTACATCAGAGCACCAGCTGCTGTTGATGTAAAAGCAGAGTCCTCCTCCTGAGGACTTACCGGAGAGCTCTGTGTCTCGATCAGCACGAAACAGCTGAAATCCCTCGAGGAGGAGCGCGCTGTCCGGAGTCACATCCTTAAGCCAGGTCTCAGTAAAACAGAGGGCAGACGAGGTAGAGAGGTCCTTAAATCGCATCAGCAGTCTCAGTTCATCTACCTTGTTAAAGAGAGAATTGACATTGGACAGAAATATGCCAGGCAAAGCCGTGCGCGTGCCTCTCCTGCAAAGCCGCACGAGAGCGCCCGCTCGCCTTCCTCTCTTTCGCCGTCTCACTTTTTGGGCTAAAAAGTGAACCAGATCGGCGGCAGGAGCCAAAAAAACTGGGAGTAGGTCCGTGGGAGTGAAAGTCCTGATATTTAGTAGCTCTTCACGGGTGTAAGAGCAGGCAGACACACAATTGACGAACAAAAACATACAAAGAAAGGCACAGCGAAGCCCCATGGCGGCCACTGTGGGCGCCATCTTGGATCAAAAAAAAAAGTTACTAGTAACTAGTAAAGTAACTAGTAACTAGAAAGTTACTAGTTAATGTTAAGCAGAAATTATGTTTTAATTCCTTTGAAGGTTTGGTCCTCAGTGTGGGGCCTGTTGGCAATCTTGGCTTGAACCCAATTCTCTTTGCCATAGTTTATCGTCCTCCCACGGCCTATTCAGAGATTTTGTCAGAATTTGCCAAATTTTTAGCTGATTTAGTGCTGAAAACCGATAGAATAATTATTGTAGGGGACTTTAATATACATGTTGATGTTGAGAGTGAGTGTCTTAATAAGGCTTTCAATTCAATTTTAGACTCAATGGGGTTTTCCCAAAAAGTAAAAAATTCTACCCATATGGACCCCTGTTTTTTTTTTTTTTCCCAGAATGGATAGTTTATCTGCCAGTGTTTTTTTTGTTTTTTTTTTTGGGGGGGGGGGGTCAGGGTCCCGACTAGACCCCCACCTCAGGGTTTTGGGTGAAAGGGGTCATGTCGACCCCCCTGAGTATTTTCCGAGGGGGTCGTGTCGACCCCCTTTTGGATTTTTCAAGGGGGTCATATCGACCCCGCTCTTTCTTTCCCATGGAATAGATGGCTGATCTCCCCGTGGTTTGTCGAGGAAGGAGGGGGGTGGTGTGGGGGTCGACTAGACCCCACCTCAAGGTTTTGGATGAGAGGGGGTCCATATGACCCCCTTTGTATTTTTTTTGAGGGGGTCATATTGACCCCACTGTTTTTTCTCTCTCCAAGGAATAAATAGTTGATCTCCGGGTGGGTTGTTGAGGACTTGGGGGGGGGCGGGGATGAGGGGTGGGGGTCGACTAGACCCCACCTCGGGCTTTTGGGTGAGAGGGGGTCATATCAATCCCCTTTGTATTTTTTTTGAGGGGGTCATATCGACCCCGCTGTTTTTTTTCTTTTCTCCAAGGAATAGATAGTTGATCTCCGGATGGTTTTGTTGACGACTTGGGGGGGGGTCGACTAAACCCCCACCTCGGGTTTTGGGTGAGAGGGGGTCGATATGACCCCCTTTGTATTTTTTTTCCCCAAGGAATGGACAGTCGATCTACCCACCCGGTGGTTTGTGGAGGACTTGCTATTTGACGGAGGAGGCGGCGAGAGGACCGCGACTGGTGGGAGCGCAGGCGGGGCAGTACGTGAGCACGCATCTTCCGCACACGTGCGAGCGACACCCGCGGCACACCGTTTTGGTCTTGGTGTCCTTGCTCCTGGGACACACGCGGCACCTCTTCCTCTTTTCTTCCAAAGACCGCGGGGGTCTTCCTTGCATGGCGGCCTCAGGGTCGCCGCCGGGGATCCTCTCCCTCTCCCTCTCCAGTGGCAGGTTTTTCCTCCTGCAGCTGTACGTAGCCACAACCTTGTCTAGGTTGTCGACGCCTCCCTTGGTGCGATTGTAATGGAGCACCGTGAGGGGTTTGCGATCGGCACGGTCGCTCAGCAGCGGGCCTCACAGGTACCTGTCGACGGTGGCAAGGAGCAGGACGTTCTTGTTCCTTTTGGCGAGATAGGACACCAGGGCAACGTCGGGAGCCCCGGATGAGGAGAACGCGAAGGATGAGGAGCCGACGGCCCTGCCCCTGACGTCAAGCAGCTCTCGTGGGATCTCGGGCCTGTTGGCGGGCAGGGTCCCCAGTACGGTCAGGTCCCGTTCGACGAGGAGCCTGCGCGCGAGCTCGTGGGATGTGAAGAAGTTGTCACAGGCGACGTTCCGCCCGGGTCCCAGTCCCTTGGTGAGCTCGAGGATGACTCGGGTGGCCAGGTTCTTTTCGGGGAGACCTCCCTTTTTGGGTTTGCCGGTGTAGACCTGCATCTTCCACGCGTAGCTGGACTGGGCGTCGCACGTCACCCACAGCTTGATGCCGTACTTGGCTGGCTTGTTGGGCATGTACTGTCTGAAGGGACAGCGACCTGGGGAAGGGGTAGGGGTGGTGGTTACACAAAGGAAAAGAAAACAAACAAACAAACAAGAGAAGGTGGATTAATTATTTTTTGGGGGGGGGGGGTCGAGAGAGAGAGAGAGAGAGAGAAACGCAATTGGATTTCTATATTTTTTGTTTTGTTTTTGTTTTTACACCCAACACCACCGCTACTTACCCCTAAAGGGAACCAGTCGTTCGTCCACGGTGACCTCCGGTCCCGGGATTGTACAGGAGCGACAGCCGCCTCTGCCACGCGTCCCACACGCGCCTGATGGGCGCCAGCTTGTCTCCTGAGGAGGAACAAGAAGAAGAAGAGGAATAGCGTCTGGCCTCTCTGGTGTCACGATCGTACAAACGCAGGACGCTCGAGTACGAACGGAAGTTCTTGAGGGACATGGCTGACTGGAAGATGGGGCGTCCTCTCTCGGCGTCCCAGAGGCTCTCGCACGCCTCGCCTCGTGACCTGTACATGCCCGCGAGGATCAGCAGCCCCACGTAGGTGCGCGGGTCAGTCCGATCCATGGGCCTCCACCCGTCGAGCCCTCGCGACGTCCTCCTGGCGCCTTCCAGGTTGGTCATGGCGATCACTTCGTCCTCCAGCTTGGGCTGAAAGTAAGCAAGGAACGCCGAGGCCACGTCCGCGATGGCCTCGCGCGCCATCCTCGTGGGGCCCTGATGCTGAAGTCGAGGCCGACGTCGATGCCCACGCTGTGACTGCGGGCGAGGCCTCGAGCTCCACGTGATGTTCCCTCGTTTCGAGGTCATCGATTCCGCGGGAGTGTCGCGATAGTCATAGTGATACTGTCCTCCTCCCCCTTCTTCTTCTTCTTCATCATCCTCGTCATCCACCTCTATGTCCGATTCCTCTTCTTCTTCCTCGTCGTCGTCATCGTCCTCCCCTGTGTCAGATTCCTCTTCTTCACCTTTGACTACCTCTTCGTCTTCTTCTACCTCTTTATCTTTTTCTACCTCTTTGTCCTCTTCTTCGTGTTGCCGTTGTCCTTCCTCGCTGTCCCCGCAGTCTTTGTCTCGGCGGGCTCTCGGGGACGTTGGGAGTTGCTCGCGGTCCGGTATCGCCGCGGGGTCCCTTGGAGCGGTGCTGCGTCGCATATACCGACTCGTAATCGTCACCCCCGTCATACTGTGGAGCCGGTATGGGACCGAAGAAGACACGACGGGAGAGGGGGATTCTACTTCTACTTCTATTTCTTCTACTTCTTCTTCTTCTTCTTTCCTCCCGTTCCATGGACGCATGCGCGACATGTCGTAGAGATGCGAGGGAGCAAGTGAGCGAGAGGGAAAGAAAAGAGAGTGAGGTCCTTGGGCTTCTTTTTTTTTTTTGTCATTGAGGGAATTGGCAGTCACGGACCTGACGCGAGGAACCCTTAGTAATGCAACTTCCTTTCGTCCTTCCTCGGGGGACAACGGGCAAGTTCGTGACTGGACCTTGGTACAGCGGCCCGGTTTCGTGAAGGACCCCCATCCCCAAGACGTAATCTCTTGTCCGTTTATGGGTCTGCGAGGAGTAGGTAATTGTAGCATTTTCTGGCCTTGTAAGGATTTTTTTTTTCTCCCCAGACGTCATCGCTCGTCCGTATAGTTCCACGACTCATTTCCCAGCCTTAGGATTTGTATTTTGTTTTTTTTTTTGTTTGTTTTCATTTTATGTCTTGGCTGATTAGTTTATTTTAAAGATGTGTGTGTGTGTGTGTGTGTGTGTGTGTGTGTGTGTGTGTGTGTGTGTGTGTGTGTGGACAGTCCTCACCACCACCAAGACCACTAGGTGGATCAGATTGCATTTGATGGTAGTAGTCATGACCATCCCAGGCTGCTAGGGGCCTATGTCTATCCGCTTAATGCGGAAAAGAAGGTTGCAGAAAGGACAGAGCCGGCCAAAGCTTAACATTGTGCTGTTGGACGACATTATCTACCAACAACAGCTGCAGGATACTCTTAGGGCAGCTTTGCCCAAACAGTACCCAGAGGATACTGGAAAAACACTGGAGCACACTTTCCACTGCCATCGTGGACTCCTGCAAAAGCATCCTCGGTCATAAAAAGCGGAAACATCAAGACTGGTTTGACGAGAATGACAGTGAGATCCAACAGCTCATCGACATCAAGCGGCAAACTTTTATCACCTGGCAAAACAACATTCACTGCAAGGTTAAAAGAGCAGCCCATGCCAAAGCGAAGGCAGCCGTACAAACACTTGTTAGGAAATTGAAGAACCAGTGGTGGACAAAGAAGGCCCTGGAGATCCAGCAGTTTGCCGACTCTGGAGACATGAGAGGATTCTTTGATGCCACAAGAGCGGTATATGGCCCCAGCCACCGCTGCCTAACCCCCCTTCACTCCAAAGATGGGCTCTTGCTTCTGAAGGACAAGGAGGTAATTGCAGACAGGTGGAAAGAGCATTATAAGGACCTCTTAAACAGGGACACCACTCCTGAGATGGAGGCCCTTGATCAACTCCCTCAACAGCCCATAGAGGAAAGCATGGGAAAACCACCTAGCTTGGATGAGGTACAGAACGCCATCAGGAAGATGAGAAACAACAAGGCTGCTGGACCTGACGGCATCCCAGCAGAAGTCCTGAAGAAAGGCGGTCCTGATCTTCTGAAGCACATCCATGCCCTGCTCCTGAAAATATGGGAAGTAGAGGAAATCCCTGCACAGCTCAGGGATGCCTTGATTGTCTCCATCTTTAAAAAGGGGGACAGGGCAGATTGTGGGAATTACCGTGGCATCCTGTCCACCATAGGGAAAGCCTCTGCCCGGGTCTTGGCCAATAGACTCACCCCCCTGTCAGAGAGCATTCTTCCCAAGTCCCAGAGTGGTTTTCACCCAAACAGAGGCACCACAGACGTGATTTTCATTGCTCGCCAACCGCAAGAAAAATGCCGGGAACAAAATCTACCACTATACATGGCCTTCATAGACCTTACCAAAGCCTTCCACTCAGTAAACCGTCAGGCCCTTTGGCTTGTTCTGGCAAAGATTGGCTGCCCAGAAAAATACATCCGGGTACTGAGACTGCTGCATGACAATATGTCTGCCACGGTACTCAGTGACAGTGGAGACGAAACAGAACCCTTCAGGGTTGACACGGGAGTCAAACAGGGACGTGTCATCGCTCCAACACTATTCTCCATTTATATTGCTGCTATTCTCCATCTTACAAACCAACATCTGCCCCCGGGAGTCAAAATCATGTACAGAATCGACGGTCAACTTCTCAACATCAACCGATTTAGAGCTAAAGGTCAAACCACCACCATATCCATCATGGAGCTGCTGTATGCAGATGACAACGCTCTTGTAGCCCGCTCAGAAGAGGACCTTCAGTGCATCCTGTCTGCCTTTGCCAAAGCATACAAACAGCTCGGTCTGGCCATCAACATAAAAAAGACACAAATACTCCACCAGCCATCACCAAACTGCAGTACACTTGCCATACCCCCAAACATCTCCATTGATAACATCCGACTGGAAAATGTGGACCACTTCTTATATCTTGGCAGTCTCCTCTCATCAAAAGCCATCATCGATGATGAAATACACCACCGCCTCAGCAGTGCCAGTGGGGCTTTTTCAAGGCTAAGGAGGAGAGTCTTTGAGAACCGCGATCTCCAAGCGAATACCAAAATCCTGGTCTATAAAGCGGTGGTGCTCCCCACTCTCCTGTATGGATCAGAAGCCTGGACTACATACAGCAGACACTTAAAGGCACTTGAGGCACACCATCAGAGATGCCTCCGAAAAATCTTCAGGATTAGTTGGGAGGATAGACGCACCAACACTAGCGTCTTAGTTAGTTAGTTAATTCCCTTCACACCATGTTGGTGTATGGGGCGGCGCCTATCTCCGTTTCTCTGACCCTAGGCCACACAGCTACTGTAAGTAGTGAAAGCTACAGCGGGAGGTCAATCCTCTGGTAGCTCTGTGTGTAACTTTTACTTTCCCCGTTCCATTATGCGGAGCACCATGCTAGAAGGCAGAAAGTACCATTTTTATATGGTCTTTGGTATGACCCGGCCGGGATTTGAACCCCTGCCTCCCGGATGTGGGGCAGATGCTCTACCAACTGAGCCACCACTCCGGTGGTTAGCTCCGGTTAGCTCCACTCCGGTGGTTAGCCTCCTCCAAGACGCTAGTCTTGGAGGAGGCTAACCTCCCCACCATCACTGTCACCATTGCCCAAAACCAGCTCAGATGGATTGGCCATGTTATCCGAATGCCTGACTCGCGCCTCCCAAAGCAAGTCCTGTACTCCCAGCTACCTGAAGGGAAGCGGGATCCAGGAGGCCAGAAGAAGAGATTTAAGGACAACATAAAAACAAACCTAAAGAAGTGCCACATAGACCTAAAAGCTTGGGAAAATATGGCAACTGACAGAGCGACCTGGAGAAACATTGTCCGTGAGGGTGCCACACAGTACAACGCTGACCTCCATTATGCTGTACAAGACAAACGCAGACTCGGGAAGGAGAGAGCAACCAACAAACAGGACCAATCCAAACCCACCACCATTACATTCCCCTAATAATCAGGTCCAGAATTGGCCTCTATGCCCACCTGAAGACCCACAAGGACCAAGAGGGAGGACAGTCATACTCGACTACGAGTGACCGCCGATGGGGTTAACACTTGGCGTATTGCTTATGTGCAGGTGTTGTGGTGGCAGGCGATGGCTGACGCAGGACTTCTGCCTGGGAGACAGTGCTCCGGTGCGCACTCGGCGAGGAGAAGGGAGAGCTGAGGAGATTAAGGTGAGAATGGGTCAATCCGCCACCTGGAGGTTCCACCTGTGCACAGGGGAGAGACTGAAGAGCAGGTAAGGGAATAAACAGCTTACGTGCTGGGTGAAGGATGACGCAGGCCGGGGAGAGTCGGTCATGCGCTGGAGTTTGGGAGCGTAGATGAGCAGACGGCTCCAGACTGAAGCTGTAGGCAGAGTGGGTTAAATAGCCCGTGGCTAATGAGATGCAGGTGTGTGTGCTGCTGGCGCTGATGACGGGCGAGAGCGAGTTGTGACAGTACTTCCCCCCCCCCCACCGAGCAGCGCCTCCCAGCGCTGGCTTATCTGGGTGCACCCGGTGGAACTCCGTGATGAGATGTTTATCCAGCACCCAGGAAGGGTGCACCCAGGACCTCCACTCAGGGCCATATCCCTCCCAGTCCACCAGGTACTGGAATCCGCGACCCTGGTGGCGGGAGTCCAGGATGGCAGTGACCGTCCACGCCAGGTCGCCACCGATCATCATGGGAGGAGGAGGAGCTCTGGGAGGAGGACAGAGAGGATCAGACACCACGGGTTTAATACGGGAGACGTGGAATGTAGGACAGACACGGAGGGAGGGGGGGAGAGTCAAACGCACAGCCACCGGATTGATTACCTTCGTCATTGCAAAGGGTCCAATGAAGCGCTGAGCCAGCTTCTTCTTCTCTGCCTTTAAGTTAATGTCCCGGGTCGACAACCAAACCCGCTGGCCCACCTGGTAGCAAGGAGCGGCTCTCCTGTGGCGATTAGCGATTCTGGAGTTACACGCCGCTGTGCGTAAAAGCGCCTGGCGCGTCTTGGACCAGATGCGCCGGCAGCGTCTGAGATGAGCCTGGATCGAGGGAACTGCCACCTCCCCTTCTTCTTCAGGAAACAGCGGAGGGTCGTACCCCAGGGACGCCTGGAAAGGAGACATTCCCGTGGCCGATGATAAGGTGAAGTTGTGGGCATACTCCACCCAGGGTAGACAGGTGTTCCAGGAAGAAGGACTAGAAGAGGTGACGCAGCGCAACGCCGCTTCCAGCTCCTGGTTGGTGCGCTTGCACTGCCCGTTAGATTGTGGGTGGTGACCGGAGGACAAACTCACCGTGGCCCCCAGTGTGTTGCAAAAGCTTTTCCAGACCCTGGACATGAACTGAGGCCCTCGGTCAGAGACGACATCCACCGGGATCCCATGCAGCCTGACCACATGTTGAACTAGCAAGTTGGCCGTCTCTCGTGCCGTAGGGAGGCCGCGGAGCAGCACGAAGTGGGCCGCTTTAGAGGACCGGTCCACTATGGTCAGGATAGTGTCGTAGGAGTTGGACATGGGGAGGCCTGTGACGAAATCCAGGGCGACATGAGACCAGGGCCTCCCGGGGACCGGCAGTGGGTGGAGGAGACCAGCTGGCGGGGAGGTTGAGGTCTTACCCGTTGCGCACTGGGGACAGGCACGGATGTAATTGGTGATGTCACTCCGGAGTCCGGGCCACCAGAAGGATCGCTGGAGGAGCTCTACCAGCCGGGAGACACCAGGGTGACAGGCGAACTTTGACGTGTGTGCCCAGTGGATGGCATCACCCCGGACAGACGATGGCACGAACAGTTTCCCAGCCGGACCGCCGCCAGGATTGGGTTCAGCTTCTTGTGCCTTCTGGACCTTTTCCTTGATCGCCCATGAAACGGCGTCCATAGCGCATGAGGTTGGCAGGATGGTGTGGTCACGGTCCTCTGGTTCCTCAGGGGCAAACTGCCTGGACAGCGCGTCAGGTTTGCCATTCTTGGAGCCAGGACGATAGGTGATGGTGAATCTGAAGCGGCCAAAGAAGAGTGACCAACGCGCCTGGCGGGCATTCAGACACTTGGCCGACCTCAGATACTCCAGATTCTTGTGGTCAGTCCAGACCACAAAAGGCTGCGCTGCTCCCTCCAACCAATGACGCCACTCCTGTAGCGCAAGCTTCACAGCCAGGAGTTCCCTGTCACCAACGTCATAGTTACGCTCTGCTGTGGACAGGTGCCGAGAGAAGAAGGCGCAGGGACGCACCACCCCGTCCACCAGAGATCGCTGAGATAACACTGCCCCTACCCACGTATCAGATGTGTCCACCTCGACCAGGCACTGGAGTGTCTGGTCAATCTGGGTCAGGACCCGGGAGGAGGAGAACTCCGTCTTCAGTCTCTCAAAGGCAGACACCGCGTCCTCCATCCACTGGAATGGCACTTTGGGAGAGGTGAGGCAGGTCAGGGGAGAGGCGATGGCACTGTATTTTGGCACAAAACGGCGGTAGAAGTTGGCGAATCCTAGGAATTGTTGCACCTGTTTCCTCGATGAAGGGACGGGCCACTCCACCACCGCTTTGATCTTGGCAGGGTCGGGGGGAATTTTATTGTGGGAGACGACGAAACCCAGGAAGGAGGTCTTGTTGGCATAAAATTCACACTTCTCCGCCTTAACGTACAGCCTGTTCTCGAGGAGTCGCTGAAGGACCCGCCTCACATGAGCCTGATGCTCCTCCCGAGACCGGGAGAAGATCAGGATGTCGTCCAGGTAGACGAAGACGAAGACCCCCAGGAAGTCACGAAGAACATCATTAATGAGTTGCTGGAAGACGGCCGGAGTACCAGGTACTCAAAATGGCCGCTGGGTGTCCGGAACCCCGTCTTCCACTCATCGCCCTCCCGGATCCGAACGAGGTGGTACGCAATGCGGAGGTCCAGCTTGGTAAACCAGGTGGCCCCCTGGAGGGAATTGAAGGCTGAGTCCATAAGGGGCAGCGTGTATTTATCCTTTATTGTGATGTCATTTAGGGCCCGGAAGTCAATACACAGCCGTAGGGACCCATCCTTTTTGGCCACAAAGAAAAACCCGGCTCCGACTGGGGACAAGGAGGGCCGGATGATGCCTGCGCTGAGCAACTCCTTGATGTAGGCGTCCATAGATTCTCGCTCCGGGGCTGACAGGCTGTAGAGGCGACCAGATGGTAAGGGTGCCCCCGGGCGGAGGTTTATAGCGCAGTCATACGGGCGGTGGGGGGGAAGGGACAGTGCCTTGAACTTGCTGAAAACGAGCCCCAGGTCGTGGAACTCCGGGGGCACCAAGGAGAGGTCCGGCGGAGGCGAGTCGGGAGCGGGGAGCGGCACCGACGGGGCACAGGCAGCGGACTGGAGGCAGGCGCTCATACAAAAGGTACTCCAGGAGAGGATGCTGCCAGATTGTCGATCAAACGTAGGGTTGTGAAGACGCAACCAGGGGTAGCCCAGGATGACGGGAGAAGCCAAGGTGGGCAGGACAAAGAGGCTGAGATCTTCTCTGTGATTGCCTGAAATGATGACAGAGATGGGTTTGGTTCTGTGGGTGACCCTCTCGAGTGGGGTACGGGCGAGAGTGACCAAGTTGAGAGGGGATAGCAGCGCTTGGCACGGAATGCTCAGGTGGGTTGCCAGGCTTTGAGAAATAAAGTTTTGTTCCGCCCCCGAGTCCACCAGTGCGTGAGTGACATGGCCGATAGGGTTATGACAGAACATGACCGGGAGGAGGCATTTGGTGAGGGGATTAGATAGGGTGGCGTCCGCGAGGCCCCCTACAGCGACTCGCGGACTCCCCCTTTTGGCCGGACCAGGCAGTCATCCACGGAGTGCTGGTCATCCCCGCAATACATGCAGAGACCCAGCTCCCTGTGGCGCTGTTTCTCCGCTAGTGGAAGCTTGGTCCGCCCAATTAGCATTGCCTCGGATTCGTCGGCGGACTCTGGAGCGGGTAACACCAGAGGGCGAGACCGAGGAGCGCGGGCGGAAGTCCCGCTCGGACGGCTGTAAGCTTTCCGCTCGGCGGCCCCCTCCCTCAGCCTGTTAACTAGGCTAATAGCGAGGAAAATCAGTTTGGGTAGCCGTTCAGGCAAATCCCGGCTGGCCAGCTCGTTCTGTAGACTGGAACTCAGACTACAGGTGAAAATGCTGCAAAGTGTGGCATCGCCCCACCTGACTTCCGCCGCAATCACCCGGAAGTCGACAGCGTAGTCGGCGGCTAACCGGCTACCCTGACGAAGATTAAGTAGCTGGGTGGTTAAAATGCTGTCCCGATCCGAGTGATCAAAAACCTCGTTTAAATCATGCACGAACTGGGCATAGGTTAGGTCCGCATAGCTGGGCCTCACCATAACGGCGTAGGCCCAAGCTAACGCTCGCCCTTCCAGGAGGTTAGCCACATACCCAATTCGGCTATGATCAGACGGGAAATCCCCGGGGACACGCTGAAACACTGACTCACTGGAGGAAGAACCTGTGCGCTTCGCCGAGTTTCCCGCTGAAGCGTGTGGGTGTCGGGATGGGTGTGAGCCATGTTGGTGGTCCCGGGCTAGCTTGGCTAGCCGGGGAGGCGGCGGGAGCTGGCCGGCTATGCAGAGCCGGAGGAAACGCCTGTTGAGGGTCCAGGCGATCCAGCCGGAGAGAAATTTGGGTAAGTTGATTCAGTATCACCTGTTGTTGATGGGCAATTAAATCAACTCGAGCCTCGAGAGTGGAAAGCCGGCGTGCGAGCCTGCTGTCCGCTGAGCCACTTTGCTGGAGCCGTACTGACATGATATTGGGCTCAGGGAACACACACACAGGCTCGAGTTAGATTTAAAGCTTTATTCAACAACAGTGGTGTGTGGGGGTGCGTGTATGAGAGATGTGGATGGTTTGGTGGTGGACAGGAAGCGCCAAGAGTGGAATAGTTCGCCGTGCAGCCAGGCAACCCTACGGGCAGAGCAGAGATGCAGGTTAGATACAGTCACTCACCCCGTGGGGTTAACACTTGGCGTATTGCTTATGTGCAGGTGTTGTGGTGGCTGGCGTTGGCTGACGCAGGACTTCTGCCTGGGAGACAGCGCTCTGGTGCGCACTCGGCGAGGAGAAGGGAGAGCTGAGGAGATTAAGGCGAGGATGGGGCAATCTGCCGCCTGGAGGTTCCACCTGTGCACAGAGGAGAGACTGAAGAGCAGGTAAGGGAATAAACAGCTTGCGTGCTGGGTGAAGGATGACACAGGCCGGGGAGAGTCGGTCATGCGCTGGAGTTTGGGAGCGTAGATGAGCAGACGGCTCCAGACTGAGGCTGTAGGCAGAGCGGGTTAAATAGCCCGCGGCTGATGAGATGCAGGTGTGCGCGCCGCTGACGCTGATGACGGGCGAGAGCAAGTTGTGACACTTCTCTCCTTTCTTGAGTTCATCTCCCATTCCAAAAGAAGATGTACCCATGGTCTTCCAAGCTGTCATATCCAGGAAATCTTGTTTTACTAAGTGCAGCTATGTCTACATTGTACCTGTTCATTTCCAGGGCCACAAGCGCGGTCTGTCTTTCTGGGCACTGTAATGTTGTTCTATCCAACAGAGTGTGTACATTCCATTCTGTTACACACAAGGCTGCTGTTTTCCTCTTCTTTTGTCTTCCTGCTTTTAGCTTACTTCTCACTATCTGTCGGATTGTGAACAGATCAGCGCAGACCTTGTAAGCCCGGGCAACGTCCGAGCCGGTATGAGTTGCTTTCTGATTGACCATTTCATGAAACTGCTTGCGAAGTATTTGAGTACTGCTAGCTTTTGCTGGACTAGCAGCACATTCTTGGCAGAAAAAGGTATTATCAGTGGCAAGGACAAGCCAAGACAAACTGACTCCAGTATCTGTTGCAGTGACTGACCAGATGATAGCTTTGTTTATCTCTGCTCTTTGTGTAGTGCATGTCACAATGCACCGACTGGCACAGTCCACCACAGACCTTGCGACAGATATGTTTATCTGCCAGGATGTCCAGTCTCACCCCGTGTAACTGGGAGTGGTCCACCACAGACCTGTGGCAGATATTGTTTTTAGTTCTCCCATTGACATTGACTTTGACATTGATTTTTATTTGAACATTCTAAAAAAAAAAGAAGAGAATTCAAAACAAAACAAAAAAGACAAGCCAAAAATAAAATGTTCAAAAGGAGTGGGAAGAAGCCAACGCTTACATAGTCCCACCCCTTTTCCATACCCAACAAATTACAGTATCACTCATAATCATCATTATCCCACAACCACATTCACCATAATACACCCATAGTCAAATTATACAACAAAAATGACACAACAATGACTGTCCATATTGACAATAATACCAACATCCAACAATATTACAACAACAATAAACATACACTTCTGGCATGTTCAATACAAACACAGACAACACCATCACCTTCACAATCACCATAACACAACAACAACCTTCCTTCACTGAAGACACAATGTAACATCACTGCCCTTCATTCTCGTACTGCTCAAAAATCATTTCTTTATATGTTGATTTAAATATGTGGATGTTTGGACATTGCCTGTGTTTCTCCCCCAACCCATTCCACAATTTTACCCCACACACAGACATACAAAAACTCTTCCGAGTAGATCTTACTAAGTGCATTTTGAATTTTGTATTCCCCCATAAATTATATTTCCCTTCTCTTTCCCTGAAAAGGTTTTGTATATTGTGTGGCAAGAGGTTTTTGCTGACTTTAAACATTAATTGTGCTGTGTAATAATGAACCAGATGCCATAATTTCAATAACCTTGAATGTAAAAACAATAAATTAGTATGTTCGAGGTACCCGACTTTGTGTATAACACGGACTGCCCTTTTTTGTAATATTAACAATGAATTAAGTTTACTTTTATAACTGTTACCCCAAACCTCTATACAGTAAGTCAAGTATGGAAGTACTAATGAGCAATACAAGATATGAAGTGATTTATAATCTAGGACCTGCTTAATTTTATTTATAATTGCAATATTTTTTGCAACTTTGTTTTGTATGTATCTGACATGTGGTTTCCAACTAATTTTATCATCCAGTACTACACCCAAAAACTTGATCTCCTTAACTTTTTCAGTAACTACATTATCTGTATGAATATGTATATCTTCTTTATTTTTACAATTACCAAATATCATTACCTTAGTTTTATCTATATTTAGTGATCATTTATTACAATCCATCCATTTTTAAGCTTATTTAATTCATTATTTAGAGTATGGATTAGTTGATTATAATTATTTCCAGAATATAATATATTAGTATCATCAGCAAATAATATTATTTTTAATAATTTAGAAACTTGGAATATATCATTTATATATATGTTAAATAATTTGGGGCCCAATACTGACCCCTGGGGGACCCCACAGGCAATTCCCATACACCCAGACAGATATTCTCCCATCTTCACACATTGTTGTCTCTCAGATAGATAACTTGTAACCCATTTCAGAGCCATTCCCCTAATACCATACATTTGCAATTTATTAAGAAGTATTGAATGATTTATTGTATCAAATGCTTTTCTAAAATCTATAAATGCACCAATTGCATATTTTCCTTGATCTAATGCATTTATTATTTCCTCTGTTGCTTCCATTATCACCAGCGATGTTGTACTCTTGGCTCTAAACCCATATTGGTTCTGATTCAGCAAATCTTGTTTATTTAAAAAGTTTTCTAATCTGTTGTTGAAAAGTTTTTCCAGAATCTTTGAAAATTGTGGGAGAAGTGATACTGGTCTGTAGTTTGTGTATTGGTGTTTATTTCCTTGCTTGAATAATGGTATTACTTTTGCTATTTTCATTTTCTGCGGGAATGAGCCAGTTTGAAATGATAAATTACAAATATATGTGAATGGTTTTAATATACCATCAACAGTTCTTTTTACTAGTGCCATATCAATACCATCACAATCAGTAGATAATTTATTTTTACACTTTTCAACAACAGATTTTACCTCTAGTTCATCCACCGCTGTAAGAAAAATTGACCGAGGGTTACTTCCAATCAAAGTCTCACTCACGGTGTCTCTTCCTTGGATTAGAATTTTTGCTGCCAACTCTGGCCCAACATTTACAAAAAATTTATTCATTTTATTTACTACCATATTCTTATCATAAATATCACCACAATTATCAATAAAATACTCTGGATATATCATTTTCTTAGTTCCATTTTTCCTTAATTTATTTAATATATCCCAAACTCCTTTTATATTATTTTTATTTTCATTTAACATTTTCCTATAGTATAATTTTTTACTAATTCGTATTAGTTCAGTTAATTTATTTTTATATGTTTTATATCTTTTTTCAGATTCTTTAGTTCTTAATTTAATGAAATTTTTATAGACATAATTTTTCTTTTTACAAGCATTTTGTAACCCCTTGATTAACCATGGGCAATTTTTGTATATGTGTTTTTTTTATTAATTTCTTTAATTGGACAGTTTTTTATCATATAATGATTTAAGTATATCAATAAATTTATCATATGCCAAGTCCACATTTTTCTCTCTATAGACAACATCCCAATTCTGTAACATTAAGTCTTCTTTTAAATCACTGATTCTGTCTTCTGTTCGTATTCTTTTATAGATAATCTTTTTACATAGTTTATTATTATTATTACTCTCATTAGCCCCATAATTAACATCTAAAGAAACAAATACAGGCAAGTGGTCACTAATGTGGCTCATGTATTCATGCCTACATATGTATAAGCACAAGATTGCATATGTGGACTGACCTCACGTCTTAGAGGAGGACAATAGGTCTGGACCGCCTGTGGAGAGCAGCAGGGAGATGGAGACACGGTGGTAAGGACCTGAAAGGACTTCCTGACCCCCTGGGGCCAGGTGGAGGACTGAAGGAGGACTGAAGGACATTGAGGGGGAGTTATGATCAATAAGGTGATTCAACAAGGATGTGTGATTTGGCTTTTGATGTTGTATGTATAAATAAGGGGGTCCTGACTGAGTTCACTGTCTTCTGTTTCTGAGAGATATGTTGGGGATGTGACTACAACATTAACATCTGAATTATGAAACAATTCATCTTCTTCATTTCACACTCCCCACATTGGTGACCAGTTACGTGAGAATGGATGAAAGGAGGTCCCTCCATGCAGACTCGTCGGAGGCGGCCCAAGCGAGCACCATCGCCCTCAAACTACCAGAATTCTGGCAGAACGACCCAGACTTGTGGTTCCTCCAGGCCGAGGCGCAGTTCACGCTCGCAGGAATAACGGCAGATGACACTAAGTTCTACCATGTCATCGCCAAGCTCGACGCCCGCACAGCGCAATGCGTGCGGAGCGTGGTACAGCAGCTACCTGCCGACGACAAATACGGCGAGTTAAAGGCTATCCTCATCGAGTGTTTCGCGCCCTCAGCCGAAGAGAGAGCTAAGAGGCTACTGGCTATGTACGGCCAAGGAGGGCGCAGACCGATCACCCTGATGGAAGACATGCTTCAGTTGAGGGAATCAGACAACAACAGCTTCCTCTTCAAGCACATCTTCCTCAGCAACCTCCCGACGCACATGAGAGGCACCCTATGCAGCATGCGTTGTGAGACCCAGCGGGATTTCCGTGCGCTGGCCCGGGAAGCGCAGCGGCTCCTCAACTCCTGCGGCGAGCAGACGGCCACAGCAGCAGCAGCAGACTTCGGTGCGGCGGCCCGGGGCAACGAAGAGCCGGAGACAGCGGAGCCGAACCCACCCACCATGGCAGCGGCGTGGCCACGACGCAGCGGAGGAGATGGCCTCTGTTATTATCACCGGCGTTTCGCAGAGAAGGCACACAGGTGTGTGCCACCGTGCAGTTACAAGAGCTCGGGAAACTCCAAAGCCGGGATCCGTTAGCAGCTTCGGCTCTCGGCGAGACCAATAAGCTGCTCTACATCACTGACGAGAGCTCCGGGCGGCATTTCCTCATAGACACCGGAGCTCAGGTGAGCTTCATCACCCCGACCTACGCTGACCGGGTGGCTGGCCCCCGCGGCAACAGGGCAACGGCGGCAAACGGCTCGAGCATCAACACCTATGGAGAAAGGACTTTGTCTCTGTCCTTACACGGCCGCACTTATGAGTGGACTTTTATCATAGCGGCGGTGAGTTTCAACATGTTAGGTGCTGATTTCTTGTGCTCACATGGGTTGTTAGTTGATCTTGCCAACAGACGATTAGTAAATGCACTGTCTTTCTATTCTATTCCTTGTGCAGCTCGAGTGTCCCCACCACCCGTGCAGGCCAACGTTACCACAGCAGGTGGTAAGTTTGACACACTCCTCACCCACTTTCCAGCACTCACAGTTCCCAAATTTTTGGCAACAGTGGCGAAACACAGGGTGGAGCATTTTATCACCACAACTGGCCCCCCCGTTTTCGCGAAATCTCGGCGCTTAGACGCTGCCAAGCTCGCCATAGCACGCGATGAGTTCGCCAGCCTGGAAAGACTGGGCATTATTCGTCGTTCAAAAAGCCCATGGGCTTCGCCACTGCATATGGTCCCTAAAGCTGACGGCTCCTGGAGACCTTGCAGCGATTATCGCAGACTAAACAACGCTACAGCGCATGACCGCTACCCAATCCCACACATTCAGGATTTTTCGGTGCATTTAGCGGGGATGCGCATATTTTCTAAAATAGACCTGGTTCGTGGCTACCATCAAGTTCCAGTCCGACCGGAGGATGTCCCTAAAACAGCCGTAATAACCCCTTTTGGGCTTTTTGAGTTTTTGCGCATGCCGTTTGGTCTTAAAGGCGCAGCACAAACATTCCAGCGTATGATGGACGCTGTGTTATGCGATCTCCCCTTCGTGTTCGTTTATCTCGACGACATTTTAGTCGCCAGTACGTCCGAGGAGGAACACGAAAAACGCCTCACTACAGTTTTTCGGAGGTTGGGAGAACACGGGTTAATAATTAATCCAGCCAAGTGCCAGTTCGGCGTGGCGCAGATCGATTTTTTGGGACACCGCGTCTCCACAGAAGGGGCAGTCCCATTGCCTGATAAGGTGCGCGCAGTGGCAAATTTCCCCCGACCACAAACGGTCAAATCATTGCAGGAGTTTTTGGGAATGGTACATTTTTATAACTGTTTCCTGCCCCACACAGCTCAGCTCATGCAACCATTGTATGCCGCGCTCAGAAAACAAAAACCCTCCAACGCGGTCGTGTGGTCCCCGGAGCGGGAGCGCGCATTCGCGGAAGTAAAAAGAGCCTTGGCTGACGCCACGCTTTTAGCCCACCCCGAACCATCGGCCCGCATAGCGCTCACCACGGACGCATCAGATTCGGCCATAGGGGCGGTCGTAGAACAACACGTGGACGGAGTTTGGCAGCCGTTAGCATTTTTCAGCAAATCCTTGAACGAAACTGAGCGCAAATACAGCACGTTTGACAGAGAGCTGTTAGCGCTCCATTTGGCCATTCGCCATTTCCAGTTCTGGCTGGAAGGTCGGTGTTTCACGGCTTTTGTCGACCATAAACCGCTCACTTTCGCGATGTCTAAAATTTCAGAACCTTGGTCGGGCCGGCAGCAGAGGCATCTGGCCGCAATTTCGGAATTTACTACAGACATTCAGCACTTAGCGGGTAAACTCAACGTAGTGGCAGACTGCCTCTCCCGCGCCGTGACATCACCAGGGCACGCGGAGGCAGATTATACTACCGCAGCCGCAGGGCACAAGAGCAACGCGGAAGCGTACGCGGCCCCAGTTCACATAGGGATAGATTACGCGGCCATGGCAGCGGAACAGGGTAGTGATGCGGACGTGCACGCACTCCAGTCTGTACCAACAGGGTTAAGGCTGGAGAGCAGGTGTTGGCAAACCGGTATGCCCCCCCTAATCTGCGACGTGTCAACTGGGCGACCACGCCCGGTAGTCCCGGCCGCGTGGCGCCGCAGCGTTTTTGACTCGGTTCACTCCCTGGCACACCCGGGAGTGCGCGCTTCGGTGAAGATGGTTGCGGAAAAGTTTGTGTGGCCGAGCCTGCGCAAGAACATGAAAGAGTGGGCACGAACCTGCATGTCTTGCCAGTGGGCCAAAATTCACAAGCACACGAAAGCCCCTTTAGAGCCGTTCCGAATCCCGGCCAAGAGATTTGATCATGTGCATGTCGACCTCGTGGGCCCTCTACCGTCATCACAGGGGTTCACACATCTTTTGACAATGGTAGACCGAACCACGCGTTGGCCAGAAGTGGTCCCACTAACATCAACCACAGCTGCAGAGGTGGCGCGCGTTTTTTTAATGGCCTGGGTAGCGCGTTTCGGGGTTCCGTCGGACATTACGTCCGACAGAGGACCTCAGTTTGTCTCCGAGCTTTGGTCAGCGATGGCCAGCAGCTTAGGGGCGACAATCCATCACACTACCGCGTATCATCCCAAGGTTAACGGTTTATGCGAGCGTTTTCACAGGTCTTTGAAGGCAGCCATCAGAGCATCGCTTACGGATGCAGATTGGGTAAACAAACTACCGTGGGTTTTGTTGGGGTTGCGTTCTGCGCCCAAGGAGGATCTGAATGCCTCCCCAGCAGAGTTAGTTTTTGCACAACCTCTCAGGCTGCCCGGTGAGTTCTTACCAGAGCATCCAGAACCAGAGCGCCTCCCAGCTCTGACACCACTAAGCGGCACGGATGCGGACATGCTCCCGGGCCCCGTTCATCACACTTTTCCGCGGGTGTTTGTTCCTCAGGCTTTAAAAAATGCCGAGTTCGTTTTTCTCAGGCACGAGGCTTTAAGACCGACCCTCCGGCCGCCATATGATGGTCCATTTAGGGTGCTGGAAACTGGTGATAAGCATTTTGTGCTAGATTTAGGAGACAGGAAAGAGACAGTCAGTATTGACAGACTAAAGCCTGCTTTTGTGATGAACGACGAGTCTGTATGGGTGGCGAGGGCACCTCAACGTGGCAGACTCCCCAGGGAACACGTCCCGGACTCCCCGCAGGGATCAAATAACCACTCTCTTCCTCAGGCTGCAGATTCTTTGCAGCCTGAGGCTTGCTTACAGCAGATTCGGAAGACGGTTGAAACCCAGATGACGTACAGACTGATGTTTGATGTGATCATGTATATATATCACGGACGCACGGATCGCCCCGGGAGTCTCCCGGGTCGGCGGACAGAGCCACGGTTTGCAGCGGGAGACGTTACAGCGGGGAGGAGCTAGTGCTAGCTAGCACTTGGCCGCCGCCCGGTGCTAATGGGAAACTCGACATACCGGGAGCTGTAGCGAAAACGACGCGGATGCCGGGCTGGAGTTTAGGCGGTGTGCAAGAAATATAAGACAGAATAATAAAGAGCGATGGCAAGAACCAAGCAGACCGCCCGTAAAATCTACTGGAGGAAGAAGCCCCCCAGGAGACAGCTAGCCACCAGGGCTGCTCGGAGAGGCGCTCCGGCCACCGGCAGAGTGAAGAGGCCTCGCCGTCACAGGCCCGTGGCTCTGTGAGAGATCCGTCGCTACCAGAAATCCACAGAGCTGCTCATCCGTAAGCTGCCCGTCCAGCGCCTGGTGAGGGAGATCACTCAGGACTTCAAGACCGTCCTGCGTTTCCTGAGCTTTGCCCTCATGGCTCTGCAGGAGACCAGCGAGGCCCACCTGGTGGTCTCTTCTTCGCTAAGGGGGTCACCATCATGCCCAAAGACTTCCAGCTGGCCCGCCGCATCCGCGGAGAGAGAGCTTAGACTTTCTGCTGCACATTCACCAACCAACCATAATGCTCTGCACTGTGTGTCTATATATATACATTTATAGTAATATGGACATATGTTTACTAGATGTTGTTTTTTCTTGCCTTCTGATTGTTGCTCTGAGTGTTGCTATCCCTGTGCTGTTGCAATCCTGGAATTTCCCCATTGTGGGACTAATAAAGGCTTATCTTATCTTATCTTATCTTATAAGCTATGCTGTTGGTGTTATCACTGAATTTTTTTTAATGCGAGCACGTTGTGTAGACTGTGCTGTTGGCGTTATCACTGAATTGTTAATGTGGTCATGCTGTATAGACTATGCTGTTGATGTGGTGGCTGAAAATTTTTTTAATGTGATCAAGTTGTATAGTTATGCCATTGATGTCATCATATTTTGTGAACCCGAATATATTGTCCATTCTTCGATGTTTGGGGCGGGGGGGCTGTGGCGCATGTATTCATGCCTACATATGTATAAGCACAAGATTGCATATGTGGACTGACCTCACGTCTTAGAGGAGGACAATAGGTCTGGACTGCCTGTGGAGAGCAGCAGGGAGACGGAGACATGGCGGTAAGGACCTGAAAGGACTTCCTGACCCTCTGGGGCCAGGTGGAGGACTGAAGAAGGACTGAAGGACATTGAGGGGGAGTTATGATCAATAAGGTGATTCAACAAGGATGTGTGATTTGGCTTTTGATGTTGTATGTATAAATAAGGGGGTCCTGACTGAGTTCACTCTCTTCTGTTTCTGAGAGGTATGTTGGGGATGTGACTACAACATTAACATCTGAATTATGAAACAATTCAGCTTCTTCATTTCACGCTCCCCACAACTAATATCATTTATTATTATACCACTCACCATATTATATTCAATAACATTGGTAAAAATGTTGTCTATCAGGGTAGCACAGTGTGTCGTTATTCTCGTAGGTTTTGTAATCTTTGGAAATAAGATTAAGCTATACATTGTATCTAAGAAATCTTCAGTTGGTTTGTGTTGTTTTGTTTTCATTAAATCTATATTAAAGTCACCACAAATAAAGATATCTTTTTGTCTTATTTTTGCATACATCTTTTCCATCCCATTTCTAAATTTTTCCATATCAGATCCCGGTGCTCTATATATACAACTTACTATTATATTTTTCCTTTTTTTCCATCGTAATCTCAATTGTTAAACATTCCATACTTTCATTCACTGCTGATGTCATGCTGTCCACTTTTTTACTTTTTAATTTTCTATCAACATACAGTGCTACCCCACCACCACTTTAACATTTCCTATTTTGCGTGTACATCTCATATCCATATAGTTCAAAATTTACATCTTTTTCTTCATTAATCCATGTTTCACTTATTGCAATAATCCTAAATGGTGTATTAAATTGATTTAAAAACTCCTTAATACTATCAAAGTTTGCATAGAGACTCCTACTATTAATATGTATTATTGTTAATGTTTGATCCAAATTCATAATTCCATTTAATTGTTGTTCTTCATAATAAACACACTTATTATTAATATGATTAAAATAGTTATTGTCTGGGTCAATATTTCCTAAAATGTCTTGTGGTTGCTGCTCAGTATTGACAAAGTTTCCAGCTTCAATTTTCCCCACTACACTTTCATCATCAAATGAGGAGGGATGATTGGTTAAAGTACTAATCATAAATTATGACAACCATGTACACCAAAAGGAAGAAAGGAAAAGAACACAAAATCTCCACTCATGATTACTGCACCGTTATTCCTGAATCAGGGCTAAGGTTTAAATCTGTCCAATTCCTCCATTTCTCTAATTAAGATAAGCCTTTATTAGTCCCACAATGGGGAAATTCCAGGATTGCAACAGCATAGGGATAGCAACACTCAGAGCAACAATCAGAAGGCAAGAAAAAACAACATCTAGTAAACATATGTCCATATTACTATAAATGTATATATACAGATACACAGTGCAGAGCATTATGGCTGGTGGATGTGCAGCAGAAAGTCTAAGCTCTCTCTCCGCGGATGCAGCGGGCCAGCTGGAAGTCTTTGGGCATGATGGTGACCCCCTTAGCGAAGAAGAGACCACCAGGTGGGTCTCGCTGGTCTCCTGCAGAGCCATGACGGCGAAGCTCAGGAAACGAAGGACGGTCTTGAAGTCCTGAGCGATCTCTCTCACCAGGCGCTGGACGGGCAGCTTACGGATGAGCAGCTCCGTGGATTTCTGGTAGCGACGGATCTCTCTCAGAGCCACGGGCCTGTGACGGCGAGGCCTCTTCACTCTGCCGGTGGCCAGAGCGCCTCTCCGAGCAGCCCTGTGGCTAGCTGTCTCCTGGGGGGCTTCTTCCTCCAGTAGATTTTACGGGCGGTCTGCTTGGTTCATGCCATCGCTCTTTATTATTCTGTCTTATATTTCTTTCACGCCGCCTAAACTCCAGCCCGGCACCCGCTTCGTTTTCGCTACAGCTCCCGGTATGTCGAGTTTCCCATTAGCACCGGGCGGCGGCCAAGTGCTAGCTAGCACTAGCTCCTCCCCGCTGTAACGTCTCCCGCTGCAAACCGTGGCTCCGTCCGCCGACCCGGGAGACCCCCGGGGCGATCCGTGCGTCCGTGATATATATACAGAGTGAAAGGTGTAGAAAGAAGAAGGAAGATAAAAAAAGGCTGTTGCAACAGGCAGCCGACTCGTGTGGCGCCGCCGGTCCGGCGGAACCGGAAACCGGAACCGGAACCAAGCAGTTTTATCCACACCTTGTAGTGGAGCTGAAATAACGAGGCGGTTTTGTATTAAAAACAGGGTTTTTAATGAATAGCTCCACTATCAAATCTCATCAGGTGTAGAGCTTGGCAGAAGGCAAGAGACAGAACTCTGCTTCGCTCGCTGGTTAAATACAAGCACGCATAGCACCACTCATTGAAACAGCTGACGTCAGAGCCACTCATTGAAAAAGGTAACATCTCCCCGTTATCTTAATCCCCATTGTCCTGCCATCCCCTCTCCCTGTCTTGGGAGGTGATGGGAACTCCCCCTCTCGCTTTAGGGGGTAAAGGTGTCGAGTCCGTCTCCACTGCCGCGTCTTGGGAGGTCCATTGTCTTTAACCCGGCGCGGGGGATGCTCTGTCCTTACTAGGTGTGAAGCTCTTTACATTTGCTGTCACAAAACATTTCCACTTGTTCTAACATATGTAGATATGGGATATAAGAGTCATATATACCACAGGCCCCCCAAACACTAGGAAAGGACATAGAAAGAATTACAGTCTAAGATAACAACTATGAAATACTACGTGTTACAATGTTGCTACCGGAGAAATTTTCTAGCAGCGATGCTCCTAAGAAAGTTCAGTGGTAAACATAACAGCATAGTGAAATCATAAGTAGCCTTAAACTGTTGTAGCACAATCAGTGGATAATTGCGGGGTGATTGGTATCAGTTCTTGTGCTGTCTGGGCTTAATCCTTCTCCCAAAACTGCTGTAGGTTGGCTTAGGTGTCCCGCTGGGACCTTCTCGTGGTGAATCTGCATTGTGGGAAGGAAAGAGATTATTTGTTCCCTGCCTGGGGGCTGAGACTTTTCCTCTGGGGGGTCTACCACGCCGAGGCACTCGTGCCACCTGTGTAGGCTCGTCTCTCAGCAAGAAGGCAGGTTTGAGTCTGTCAACACTGACCACTTCCTTTCTGTCCCCATAATCAAGCACAAAGTGTTTGTCAACATTTTCCAGCACTCTGAACGGGCCATCATAAACTGGGCGTAACGTTGGTTTAATAGCTTCATGCTTAACAAAAACGAACTCAGC